>PVJH01016515.1:0-48938 GCA_004026705.1 Nesogale talazaci
GTGTGAGCTAAGGACCCACAGCACCGGCTCTGTAGGCAGACACTTGAAATTCTAACCCTGCCACCACGCCAGGGCTTAACCCAGGGCCACCCTGAACCCCCAACGTTTTTAAAGTGAAAGCTTCTACTTTAAAAAGTAAATGGAGGTGAACAAGTCTAAGATTGCAAAAACTCTTTCCTTTAGACTTCCTTCCTTTTTTTGGGGGGGGAGGGGGTGCATCACTGCTCTCTGGTGGTGGGAGTAGGAGGCCCAGCCCCACTGCTGGAATTGAACCTCCGTCCCAGTGGGCTGCAGTCCCACGCACAACCACGACGCCACCGGGGCTCAGCCCTTAGCCTTACTTCCTATAAAATAGCTGCTTTTCTTCAAATAGCAAGAGAAGACAAATAAAGACATTGTAATAAAGTTAAAATTGCCTCTGAGAACTTTGTCTTTTAAAAGACTTCCTTTAACAATGTATTACAATTCCTGTGCTCTCTCCACCCCAACCCCCCTCTGTCTCTTCTCTGACCTGTAAGTTCCAGCCTAAGGCATGTCCCCGAGTGAGGCCACCGGAGTCTGACAGGCTCCTCTCTCACCAGCCGGGGGGCTGACGCACCTCCCAGGAGCCCTTAACACTCCTGCTAAAATGGTTATTTATTCCTGTAGTCATTTAGCCCAGACTTTTAGAATCACACTCTTTGGAGGAGGCAGCATGTCAGTGACATTCTAGCGAGGTGGGGTTTTAGCTGGGGAGGAATGAGAAATCCGGGCCTCTGAATGCAGGTGAGGGGCAGAGGCCAGCAGCCCCTTTGCCCTCCGCCTGCGGTCCCCTTTGTAAAGGAGTGTACTCACCCAGGGCATGTGGAAGTTCTTTCCAGGCTGCTATTTTAGGGTGCTAAGGAAGTAATAGTGAAGTGTATTCCGCCCTCGCCCACGTGTTGATTCTGTCTCGCAGTGACCCTCTGAGAGGATTTCTCAGGTGATGACTCTTCCCACAGCACACAGCCTCATCGTTTCCTCACGGAGTGGCCGGTGGGTTTGAACCACTGGCCTGGGCACTAGCGGTCCAACGCTCACCCAAACAAGGGTCTTAAAAGTTAGGTATATAGGCTGAGCCCCGGTGGTGTAGTGGTTGTGTGCGGGACTGCGGCCCACTGGGACGGAGGTTCAATTCCAGCAGTGGGGCTGGACCTCCTATTCCCACCACCGGAGAGCAGTGATGCCCCAAAAAAAAAAAAGTTAGGTATTATACATACATATATGTATACGAGTGTATTTTAATTTCTTACAGGTTTTTCTTCAACTATAACTAATACTTTCTCAGAAATTGTTTTTTCTTCTGTCTAGTGTTTTTGCCCGTGTTTTAGCTGTCTGTGTATCTGCTGTCCTCCTTCTCTGTGTGTGTGTGTTTTTTTTCCCTGACTGGTTTTCCACTTGTCAATTTAATGCTATTTCAACCCCTTTCTAGGGTACTTGAAGCCCAGCTTCCATCGAAAATGACAAGACTCCACATTTACTGATCCCCTACCGTGTGCCTTGTCAAGTCCATGTGGGGCCAGAATCTCTCGTTCTCAGAATAATCCTCAAGGGAAGGGCTTATTATCTTAATTTAACAGAAAAGGAAACCGAGGCTTCGCCATGCTAAGCGACCCGCCCCACGTCACACAATGTCTAAGGCAGGGCTTGGCACAGAATCGGCCCTCAGTCAATATCTGCCCAGTCAGTGTTGAAAGAGTTAAACCTCAAACTCCACAGCCCTGTCTTCTTTCCACACCCTGCCACACCTGCCCCCAGCCTGCCTGGTTTACCAAAGCCAGCAGGTTTCTGAGCGGCCTGCGTCTCACCAGCCTCCCGCGACACCGAGGAAGACCTCAGTGACGGCACGTGGCTCCCAAGTCTCACATCGAGAAAGGGGAGAGCTGAGTGTGGGTCCGGGACACCCCCACCCCTCCTCCCCACCCCCGCCACTAGAGCCACAGTGGCTCAGGCTGGAGCCCGGCCCAGGAGAGGCACCCCATCCATCTCTCCAGATGCCACCGCCTGGGCGCAGCAGCCTGAAAACTGTCGTCTGCGGGTTGGAAAGCCTTTGGTGGCGCAGCCTGGCGCCGTGTGGGAAGGGCACGGTTCCCCTAGGGCTTCCCTGGCCCTAGCCAGCCCAACTCGGAAAGAGCTTTTCTGGTCGTCAATAGTCTCCCCTGCAGCATCAACTTCAGACGAGAGGAGTTGAGGTCTCGTTGTGAGCCGTCAAAAGGAAAGGCAATTGAGAGTCTTCCTCTCCCGGCTCATTGTTCTGGGGTTTTCCCCGAGGGTCACAGGCATGGAGGAGTTAAGGATCTCGTTAAACATCACCCGATGATTTCGTGAGGCAAGACAAATTAGAAACAGATTTTAGAACTCCAAGTGCCTCACCACCCTGCTTAGTGCACTCATCACACACACCCTGGTGCCAGTTCTCCTAGCGCGCTGTGCCCTCGTGCCAGTCCTGTGACCCACTTAGCCCAGCGAGGCCGAGAGGAATTGGGTGCTCGGAACTGTGAGCACTCGTTGTGACCCTGTCACCCGGCTCGTATACTCCAGAAGGACACGGGCCCTTCAGAGAGCAGGGCGCCGCCTGGAAGGACAGCTTGGTTTCCAGAGAGGAACCCTGCTCTCCTGCACATCTCACGAGCATTGACAGACGTGCAGGTGGCTGTGTGTGCACGTGAAGCACACGCCCGGTCCACGGCCGAACAGAGGCCAGTAGCCCTTTGGGCCTGTCTTCCCCCATGTCCCCTCTCCCACCCCTGCCACCCTGGGTGATGGTCAGGGCTTCCCAAGCTGCGGGATCCTAGGAACCCCACTTATGCCTTTGCATCTCCACTCTGTCCTCGGGACACTCCTGCGTTACAGTCACTAGGCTCCGGCCAGGGACGCCAAGCCTGTGCGTCTGCTCCAGAAGGAGCACTCGGGGGACACACCCCTGCACTCCTTGGAAAGGGCACAGTTTTAAACTCCTGACAGTGAGTTCACCCTCCCAGGCTCGAAATCCCTGGGCCTCTCACAAGGTCAAGTGAATGTAGATTTGTAACATCCACCCCACCCCCCACCTCTGGCACATGCAGAAGCTGCCCGTTTGGGGCTTTACTCCTTCAAGAGAACCCTTGGCATGTGCCAACCAAAGGCTGCACAGGTGTGAGTCGGAGGAGGCCCTGGAGGTGCCCGCACTCATTGCTCCATCCAGCGCACTGAGGTGGTTTGAGGGCAATGTGAGCATGATGGTGGTGGTGGTGGAGGAAGAGACCTGTGTTGGCGCCGTTGTAGCCCTTTCATGTGATTGGCTCATGTGGGGCTCACAATAGGAGGGAGGCACGGAGACGACAGGTGTGATACTGGACAGTGGTTCTCAATACCAAACCCAGCTCTCTGCCGTCGAGTCAATTCTGGCTCAGAAAGTCTATAGGGGGTTGAGCCCCGGTGGCGTCGTGGTTGTGCGCGGGACTGCGGCCCACTGGGACGGAGGTTCAATTCCAGCAGTGGGGCTGGGCCTCCTACTCCCACCACCGGAGAGCAGTGATGCCCTCCCCCGCCCCCAAAAAAGAAAGTCTATAGGGCAGGATAGAACTCCTATGGTTTCCAAGACTGCACCACTTTGTTTTTCCTTTTTAAAATCACTTTATCGGGGACTTGCACAAGTCTCATCACAGTCAATACATACACATCTATTGTATGCAAAGCACATTTTGTATATCTCTTGCCATCATCATTTTCAAAACATTTTCTTTCTACTTAAGCCCTTGTATTAGCTCTTGTATCATACAGTGTCTGATATCTCCCTTCACCAACTCCCCTATTGTCTGTACCCCAGGGAGGAGGTTATACGTAGATCCTTGGGACCAGTTTCTCCTTTCTACTCCACCTTCCTTCCACCCTCCTGGTATCACCACTCTTATCACTGGTCCTGAAGGGGTCATCTGTCCTGGATTCCCCATGTTTCTGGTTCCTATCTGTAGCAGTGTACCTCTCTGGTTTAGCTGGATTTGTAAGGTAGAATTGGGATCACAATAGTGGGGGGGGGGGAAGCTTTTAAGAACTAGAGGAAAGTTGTATATTTTGTTTTTGCTACACTGTACCTTGACTGGCTCATCTTCTCCCTGAGACCCTTCTGTAAGGGGATGTTGTTTCACCTGCAGATGGACTTTGGGTTTCCAATCTGTACTGCCCCTCATTTATAATGATAGAATTTGACACCTCATGGTTACACACAGACTGTGTGCTTCTTCCATATGGGCTTTGTTGCTTCTTAGCTGGATGGCCACTTGTTTACTTTCAAGCCTTTAAGACCCCAGATGATATATCTTTTGATAGCTGGGCACCATCAGCTTTCTTAACCACTTTTGCTTATGCACACATTTGTCTTCAGTGATCGTGTCAGGAAGGTGAGCATCATGGAATGCCAATTTAATAGAGCAAAGTATTCTTGCATTGAGGAAGTACTTGAGTGGCAGTCCAATGTCCACCTGCTGCCTTAATACTAACCCTGTAAGTATATGCATGTAGATCTATTTCCCCATTATCATGTATGAATATATTTACCTATGTATGCCTGCATTTAGACCTCTATAAATGCCCTTTGCCCACCCCCACCCCCCCGTTGTTTCTTTCCTTTTACTTTCCTCTTGTCCCACTATCATGCTCAGCCTCCGTTTGGGTTTCAGTCATTTCTCTGTTACATTACTCTTGATCAATCCCTGTCAGGCCTCTCACACCCACCACTTGTTCCCTTGTTCCTGGGTTGCTCAACGCCACCTCCTTTCCCCCACCTCCCCCTTTCCCACGTCCCCCAGACTGTAACTCTTTATAGGAGAAGAACACCCTGGTTTTCTTCTGAGGAGAGACTGGTGGTTTCGAACTGCTGACCTTGCAGTCAGTAGCCGAATGCGTCATCGCTGCAGCCCCAGGCCGCCTATGATACTCAGTGGCGCACCGACAAAGATGTGCTTCCCGCGCCTCGCTGTGTGTTTGCCTTGCTTCACCCTCTGAGGTAACCTTGGCCAAGACACCAAGTGGGGGCTGCCTTGAGCCCTGCGGCACCTTAGAGTTCTGTTCTCTGAGAAGCCCAAACTCATCAGAGTCACCGCGGGTTAGTGAGGGTTTTGAGCGCTGGTTTCCGAGGAGGATGTTTTCTGTCCCCATCGCCAATGGGGGCAGCAGGCTTCTCCCCCCGAAAACCAGCATGGGAGCGTGGGCTGGTGGCAGCAGGGCTCTGTGAAAGCGGCCCTTCCCCCAACAGGCAACACTTTGATTATCATGACTAGCCCTTGCTGATTTCCAGGGAGTAAATATTCCAAACTTGACGGATTTTAAGCTACTAGTGATTCTCTTAAGACTAGCCAAATTTAGGACATGTAGCAGGTGCCCCTGCAAACTGGCCCTGGCCATCCCCAGTCTTCCCATCTGGGGACCCTGCCCTTGAAGTCTCACTGTGAGCCGACGGGTGAAGATACGAGCATTCGTAAAATGCCTTTCTGTTTGCCCTGGACCCAAACCCGCCTGCAACGTGCCAGTAAAACGTGATTCAGGCCCCAGTCGGGGGCTGCCAGATTTAGCAACGAGTGAAAACAGGCAGGCCCAGTACATTTGCGTTTTACATAAAGCAACCATTGTTGTTTTAGTCTACCTCCCAAAACAAAACAAACTCGTGGTTGCCCAATGAGGTCTGACTCGGGGTGACCCCCATAGGACAGAGCAGAATTGCTTCATAGAGTTTTCGAGGCTGTCCATCCTCATGGAACTTGCCCTCCTCCTCCTCCTCCTCCTCCTCCTCCTCCCCCTCCTCCTCCCACAGAACAGCTGGTGAGTTCCAACTGCCGGCCTTGAGTTAGGAACCCAAGGCTGAACCCGTGATGCTTGTCAGGTGAGCGCTGGACGGCTAACCTGAAGGCCCGTGGCTCAGACCCACCCGCTGCTCCTGTACAGATGGACACACATACAAACTACACGCTGTGGATGGTGTCAACTCGACGGCTGTGGATTTGGCTTGGGATCCCTGAACGTTACACGGGATGCACATATTCAAACAGCTCCCTGTGGTTGACCTGCCATTCAAGCTTGACTCTGATGCGGATGTTTTATCTGGCCACTCTCGTCGCCCCCCCCCCCCACCCCAAATCCTCAGGGACTGGTCGTGGTGATGAGAGAGGGACAGCGAGCTGTGAGCTGGACATGGACGTCCCTCTGGCCCCTGCGTACACCAGAAGAGCCGTGGTGTCCCTGACTGTTTCCACTTCCCCTAGATTCAGAGACTCTGGAAGAGGAAACGCACGGCATTTGGCCAGCACTAGCATGTTTTCCCCCCACCATATTGCTGGAGGCTGGAGGGGCCTTGTTCAAGGCCACTCATCAGCTAATAGTAGCTCACAGATTCCAAGCCCCAACCTCCCTGCCACTGACCTGTCCAGAAAGTGGATGCAGTAGACCCCTGCTCATTGGCTGAGGGCAAGCTTAAATGAGAAGCTTTGGAAAGTTCTCAGGAACCTCTGCGGACAGTGAGGCATCCTTACCCCTCCAAGACACATATTGACAGGAGTTGATAAGTTGCCCGGCACTGCCACGGGGAAGGGGGTGAAATCCGAATCACCTGTGACCACAGGGACGGGCGGGCTCCCAAGGCAAGCTGTGGTTCTGCCGCGCGGACATCCCCGCACCACCTGCGCATACTCTGGGGCCCCGACAGCCGGCCTCTCTGTGTCTGAAGGGTTAGACATGGTCTTGTTTGGGATGAAGGTTGTTTTTGTTTCCTTTTGCTTTATAAACAGAGACACTCCCCAATGCCTGTGCTGAAAGGCCAAGGAGGAAGCTGAGTCAGGCAGGGCGCGGCGAACGTGAAATTGGTCACCCTTCCCGGGCCGTGGGTTGGGTTCGGCCTGCCCACCCATCTGCTGGGACTTGCGTGTCCACCGCGGTCAGCATCCCATTTTCCGCTCCCTTCTCTCCTGGCCTGCGCAGTCGCAGCCTCCCTGTGGAACGTGGCCCCCCTCGGTGGCGGGCTGGGCCCAGGTGGAGTGCCAGCTCAGGGCGGGGCGATGGAGACTGAAAGTTATGAAGTGACGGAGCCAGGTCTCCGTTCCTGTAAGTGGACATGGTGTCCACCCGGGGGCTGACAGCGATGCTTTGTGTCAATGGGCAGGAGGCTGGCAGAACAGCACAAGAGAACTGCCCATATGCCAACGCTGCTGCGTCCTTCTCCCTTTCAGAATGATATCCCTGGACCTGGCTTCTACAACGTCATTCATCAATCTCCAGTGTTCGACAGCGCCTCCTTGTCCAAAAAGGGGACTTGCATGTTTCCGTCTATGGTGAGCGCCCTTCTCTTAGGTCAGGGCGGTGACTGGTCAGTGACTATCTTCGTTCCCTGGCCGCCTGGGCCTTGCTCTCTGGTTAGCAGAGCTACCACCTCCTCAAAGTTCATGCAGGTAACCTAAGTAATGTGCTTCCCACCACCACATGTCCCCAGCGTGGGAAGCACAGGTAGAGGCACATTTAGAACTAGCCCCTCCCAAACCCCGCTCTGTCGTCCCAGAGTGGACTCAGCACAGGGCTGCCTGAGGTTTGTTTGGCATGGTGGGAAGCGAATGGTCCCCTTACACATCTCGTAGACTTGGGCCAAGAATATTCTCTATTTGACTATTTCTACATTGGGCAAGACCGAGAGCTGGAGCAAGGGAGAAGAGTCCGGGTGGGATGAGGGTAGTTGTGGGTGAAAAGTGAACAAGGAAGTGAGCCCAGACTCTTGCGTCAGCAGGACACGCAAAAACTCACAACAAAACACATATGCTTTGCTGCCCCTGGAAAAGTTATATTGACCCCCTGCACATTTTTGTTATCATGCCGGACATTGATATTGACCTTTTTTAAAAAAATTATAAAATGACACAAAGGGACCATTTAAGATACGCTGAATGCAGCCACTTGTTGGAATTCGGGTTTGGCAGAGCTGAATATTCCAGGCACAAGCTCACCTTGGCGTTACCCCCAGCACCCAAGAAGCTGCGGTTACACATGCCCACATAAATGCACGAAGCCACCACGCCTCCGCCCAGCTCCGCGCCCCAAGTGCCGCTGCAGTCGAGAGACTCCAGAGACGCGAACTAAGCCCCAGCCTGACTCAGCGGTGGCTTCTCGGGGCGACCTCAGCACGTCACCCCTCTGTGTGCCAATTGCCTCATAAAGCATAGAGGCTCCCCGGAGGCACCGGGCAAACGTACGCTGCAGTGGGTGAAACACTCTTTGAAATTGCGAGCATTATATACATGCTAAATATTATGATTGTTACCACCTGACTCACAGAGACGACTTCCTGAAACACCTAGGTTTTAACTCGGAGAACCGGCGCTGCCCATCCCTGCTTGGTGCCAAAGGAAAAGGCCTGAATCACAGCTCACAAATCAATTCACCGCTCAACTCTACATGCAGGGACTTCCCGAACGCCCTCGTCCAGCACAAGACTGGGCCTTCTAGACAAGAGGCCCAAGGGGAGGCTGCAAAGCTAAGGAGCCTAACCAGACCCTCCAGGCCCTTGAACGTTCAGCTTAAACCAAAGAGAAGGCAAGACTGTGAGTTCTTGACCTTTCCTTCTGCTGCCTTTCATTGACATGGGGTGTCACATGTACATTTATAGGAATGCTTCGACTCCCGTGTCCCTGGGCAGAGGCCATGTGTGGCTGGTGGGAATCTGCCGGGAGAGTCCGTCTCTTACTTACCTCACCCCTTTTCTGAACTGGAGGTGAATTTCCTATCGTCCTTCCTCTCCAAGTGACTTTCCCCCTGAGCACCACCCCAGCTTCCTGTGCCAGCCTATTGAGGATCCAGAAGGATCTCCCTTCTCGGAGACCCACACCTTCCCAGCACGGGGGTGACCCGGAGGGTGGTGGGTGAGGCTGGTCAGAACCCTCTGTGCGTCTTTGTTTTAGAGACTTCCTGACGACTGCTAGAGTGAATACACCCAGCCATGTGAGGGGACCCGTCATCTCTCTAAGTCCACATGACATGCAAAGAAAGAGCTTCCTCCATGCCTTCCAAATCACTGTGCAGACGATTCCCCAGGACTGACGGGGAAGTTAGGTGGGTCCCTGGAGGGGAGACGCTGGGGGCCTGTCTCTGTCTGCATGGTGACAGAAGCGGCTCTCGAACAGTTGGTATGTGCTGGGAACAGGTGCCTGGGTGCTGCCCTGGGGGCCTTGGAGACCGCAGGCTTGGCTAGGAAAAGAAAGCCAAGGGGGGTCATGGGTTCGTGAGTGCTGCTTCAGCTAGACTCAGAGACTCGTTCTGTTGTGATTATAATGCTTCATGAAACTTGACCTCTATTGGGACTGTTTTAGAGCAGTGTTGCCCCCAATCTGTTAGCAGGTGTTAGCATAGAGTCTGTGGTCTTACAAGCTTAGGAAAGGCTGGTTGAACCAAGTGAGGGGCTGAGCCCCGGTGGCGTAGTGGTTGTGCGCGGGACTGCGGCCCACTGGGATGGAGGTTCGATTCCAGCTCCACGGAGCAAAGGCTGGGCCTCCTACTTCCACCACCTGAGGGCAGTGATGCCCCCCCCAAACAAACAAACAAATAACAACAATAACAACAAAAACCAAGTGAAACCTGGTCTCGTTATTGTCGAACTTAGCTCATTCAATATATAGTATACGGCACGGATCTTCAGAGTGAGCACATGGTGTGAGAGCTTTCCAAATTTACTCGACTCTGGGACTCTCCCTTGGCGGCCTCTACAACCCCAGCCCCTTATTGAACTGGCAGCACCCTGGACAATGTGCTCGCCCACCCTCCTGAGTGATGTGGGACAGGCATGCAGGAGGCGGCTCTGCCAAGGAGAGAGAGTTTGACCTTGGCACCTTGCTTCTGTGGACATCAAGAGAACCGGGCACAGGCACAGCCTATACACTGGTCTCAGGAAAGGGCGGGCCATTGTTTTTATTGAACTGTCACCTCCCATGGTCAGTTATCAGATGCTCGTCTTGTATGTGGAAACACACTGTTACTACTGGGCGGCCATGCCTCTCAACACATTCCGTTTTTTGGTGGGGGGGGGGGCATCACTGCCTCTGGTGGTCGTGGGCGCTACCCAGTGCCGCTCCTGAGAGCTGCTGCTGGATTGGAACTGCCAAGCCCGTGGGCTGCAGTCCCGCACTCAACCACTTATGCCACCGGGGCTCAGCCCCACATTCCTATGGAGAACAGCAATCTGATCTTCTCATTTCTCCTAGGGGCCTGAAAAAAACCCGCCAAACTTGCTGCCATTGAGTCAAATCCTTAAAGCGGCCCTAGAGGACAGGGTAGCACTGCCGCTGCCGGTTTCCCAGGCTGCATCTCTTTATGGGAGAAGGAAGCCTCGTTCTTCTCCAGAGGAGTGCCTGGTGGTTTCCAACTGCTGACCTTGTGGTTAGCAGCCTAA
This sequence comes from Nesogale talazaci, assembly GCA_004026705.1. NCBI lineage: Eukaryota > Metazoa > Chordata > Mammalia > Afrosoricida > Tenrecidae > Nesogale > Nesogale talazaci. The sequence goes on from PVJH01016515.1 coordinate 10,415, forward strand.
TGGGCAAGCCACCACGCCCCCAGGGCTCCCGCATGCAGGCGTGCACAGAGATGTCACCACAATGAAGCAAAGTGCATGACTTTTTTGTTGTTGTTGCATATAAAAGTCATGTTTACACTACACTGTAGTTGAAAAAGAAATAGCATCACGAAACAGTGTGAAAAGTCACGAGAATGACCCAAAGTGGCACAGGCATACGAAGGGCGCACATGCGGTGGGAAGGGTGCCCATAGGCCTGCTCTCTGCCGAACAGCCCCCAAGCCTCGGCGGCTTTTGAAAATGCAGTCTCTGTGGAAGACAGTAAAAGGAAGCGGGGTCAGAGGGTGGGCAGAGCAAGTTCCCTCCACTGTAAAATGGGGTTGTAATATCACTCAGAATGATGTGCAGCTCCCCAAAAGAACTCATCGGCTTTCCACCATCTCAGGAGGGGCCACCGAGCAAGACTCAGTGGTGCCAAAGGACGGAATTCAAGCTGCTCAGAAAGCATGAGCCCAAACTCGAGTCCACTGCCACGGAGTCGATGCCAACATTTGACGACCACCTGTAGGTCAGCGCAATCTCCTTGTGAGTTTCTGAGACTCTGTTTCCCTTTCCTTTAGGGTCGCAGCCTGTGTCAGTCTGGGTAGAACAGGGAAACAAATCCACAGAAACTCATACGTAGAAGAGAGAGTTTTTCCCCCTTAGTGATTTTATTGGGGGCTTTAACAGCTCTTACAACGTTCAATACATCATTTGTATCAAGCATATTTGTGCACCTGTTGACATCTTCATTTCCAAATATTTTCTACTTGAGCCCTTAGTATAAGCTCCTCTTTCCCCCTCCTTTTTTTTTTTTTTTTTAATAAATCACTTTATTGGGGGCTTAAGAGAGAGTTTTACATAAAGGGAAAGTGTATCTTCAGAAAGCATTCCAATCCAGGGTTGCCCAAGCCCATAAGTCCAACATTAGCCCATGTGTCCAACACCCATTTACAAAGTCCTCCTCAATCTCAAAAAACACACACACTGATACTGACTGCAGGAGGAAAGCCAAATCAGTGAGTGTTGTAAACATCTCAGCGCTGGCAGGGTTCTCCATGTGACTTTTCCATGTCCCAGGGCTGCATCAGGCTAGGTCCATGTGGCTACTCAGGGATGTCTCGCAGGAAGTGAGCCTTGCCAGCTGAAGCAGGGAACTGGCTAAGGCAGCTGCACCCTGGTCTGACCCTCATAAGGCAAGAGAAGCGGGAACCAGAAAGGCGAAGCTCGCTGAGCCATCTTCTCTCCACCCTTCAGTTAATCTCACATGTGATTATTGGCCAGGTTGGTACAATAAACCTTAACTATCTCACAGTCCGATGCACAATAACCACAATGTTGCCAGGACTCTGCTAGTCAAAAACAAAGATCCAGAAATGGACGGAGCACCAATTGAAATGTCTAAACAAGCTGATGGAGTCCTGGAAGCACTCATTCATCTATGCCAGGAAATCGTGAAGACAAATTCTTGACTGGAAGAGATCCATATTTCTACCCATTCCGAAGAAAGATGACTCAACAGAATGCACAAAGTATAGAGCATTATCATTCATATCATATGCATGTAAATTTTTGCATAAGATCATTCACCAATGGTTGAGCTGCCAGAGGTTCAGGATGGTTTGAGAAGAACACACGGAACAAGAGGTGTCACTGCTGATATCAGATAGATCTTGGCTGTTAGCAGAGAATACCAGAAAGATGTTTATGTGCATTTTAACATCTATATCCAGGCATCTGACTGCGTGGACCAAGCCAACTATGGATCCACACACAATTCTGATTGACGAGATCAGAAGACAGGTCGCATTAGGCAAATCTGCTGCAGAAGACCTCTTTGGGGTGGGGGTGGGGGGAAGAAAAGACCTCTTTAGAGTATTGAAAAGTAATGAAGCTGAGCCCCGGTGGCGCAGTGGTTGTGTGCAGGACTACAGCCCACAGGGTTGGCAGTTCAAATCCAGCAGCAGCTCTCCAGGAGCAAGGCTGGGCTTCCTGCTCCCACCAGGGAAGTAATGTGAAAAAGAAAAAGAAAAAAGTAATGATACTAGTTTGAGGACTAAGGTCCTCAAATACAAGTCATGGTATTTTCAATTGCCTCAAATGCATGCAACATGTGGACCTTTAATAAAGATAAGCAAAGAAGAATCAGTGCATTTGAACTGTGGAGCTGGAGACGAATATTGAAAATACCATGGACTGCTAGAAGGACAAACTGACCTGTCTTGGGAAGTAGCCAGAGTGCCCCTTAGAGGCAAAGGCGTCATCTTACACACTTCGGACATGTTGTCAGGAGAGACAGTCCCTGGAGAAGGACTGCGTGTTTGGTGGCGTGTCTGTAAAAAGGAGGAAGGCGCTCAAGGAGATGGAGCAACGCTGTGGCTGGAGAACAGGCTGGCGCGGGGCCGGGCAGGGGCTCGTTCTGTTGGCGTAAAGTAAGGCCGACTCATTGGCCCCTAACAGCAAGAACGCCTGAAAGACACTTGCTTAGCTCTTGGCCAAGATGTTGAGTCAACATGTAAAGAGACATTGGAAGGACCTTGCGCCGGGGCGCATCAGTGGGGTCTTACAATTAGGAAGAGGCCGAGGTTAGGCCCTGATCAAGTGGGCCTCTGGTCAAGAGCACTATTGCTGCTGGCGGCACTCCCACCGGCACACCAGTGCGGGCCCATATGCCATGTGTGAGAATCACTGTCGCCAAGTTCAGAGTGAAGGAGGGAGGCCAGGGCGAGTGACCCGTCTCAAGCAAGAGGCTCTCTGGGAAACTTTTGACCATAAAATAATGAGCACCTGTTAGTTTTTTTTTTTTTTTTTTCAATCAGACTCTAATTCTTGCCATACTATCTTAGGGTAATGTGATCTTATCACCTAGTTTCTATGACTTTTGTCCCTTTTTCAGTTTGGCAAACATTGCTTCTATATGTTTTTTTTAACTGAAAATAGTTTATCATGGCTTCCTGGGTGTAGGTTGGTTCTGTTAAGCAGCAAAGATATTCCAGGGTTTTATGAATGCAGTAAACTAGGTGGGAGTTAGGAGGTAGGGGTGGACAGTAAACTCAGTGGACCCCTGGATCTTTGTGGGTGAAGCAAACTCACTGTTTAGGAAGTCGAGATCCTTGAACCTGAACATCAAGATGTGAGGTTTGTCTCAGAAGATAAGCCTATGTTGTGGGGTGTGGGGAGAATGGGAGTCTCAATCTTCCCACCAGCCGGTGAGTCAGCTGTTACAGCAAAAATTCTTTTTGCCAGGCCCGAAATAGAAAATGAATAATTTGAGTTAGTTTACAGAAATAAAAGCAGGTCTGAACTTGCATCTTCTCAGAACAGATCCTCAGAACCTGAAGTCAGTCTACCCTTGAGCCCTGCTGGAATTTTAGATGTTGTCAAGTTTGTTCAGTCCCGGAGCTGGGCACCATCTTTCTGACACCTGTCCTTCAGAGTCATGAGACTCTGCAGTGACGCGATTCCTTCGTCTTTCTGCTTCCAGGGCACCCGCATGAGAAGCAGCATCTCTAAGTACCCTGCAGCGAATGCCTACTCAATCCCAGCGCAGATTTTCTCAAAGAAAGACTTCAGCAATGCCTGTTCCAGCATGTTCCAGCTGCCTCTCTTTGCCAAAGTGCTCAAATCTGAAACTCCTGCCCCAAACCATTACAATGTAAGAACATCGCTCACTCAGCACACAAGTATGTTGAAGGAACCATTTACTCGGAGAAGATAGGAGGAGCGGGTTGGGAAACAGAGCTTTGAAGCCACTCGAGAATCCGTTAGCAATGGCTGACTCCCCAGTGGGCACATGCAATGGTGTGAGATTCGGAGAGGGGGTGCAGAACCTGGAGAGAAGCAGAGGGAAGACCCCCATCCCGGGACGCACTCACCCTAATCACTTTTCCGGGAACATAGTGGGTTAAGTGTAGGGTCGCTAGCTCCAGGTCGCTGGTTCAAGCCCTTCGGCCACTCTGAGGGAGGAAAGAAGACAGGAGTGTCTGTTTCTGTGAGGATTTGCAGTCTCAGAAATCCAATGGAGCAGTTCAACGCTGTCCAATGGGCTCAGAAGGGGCGTCAGAAGGGACTGCATGGCGGTGAGTGGGAGGGTCTGCCCTCAACCCTTGCTGGGGCACTGTGTTTCATCTACAACAGGGGGGTCTATGATTAACTGCCAACACTGTCTATTTCCTTGGTGGATTCTTGTGGAGAAACAGAACTTTATCTTTCCAGATCAGACATTTATATAGATAATTTTGTACATACATGGATATATATGCATATACGTATTTTTCCGCAGTAGTGCTCGACCAACTAGCAATTGCTTTGTTTTCACCATGGCAGAATAAGCTACATAACGGAAAAGCGGTTGATACCAGGAGGTTTGTCTCCAATCTTGGCTTTGTCACTATCTAACCATGTGGCCTTGGCCAAGTAAGTCCCTTAACCTCTCCAGAATTCGGCTCACTGATACGTTCCATGAGGTTACATGTCTACCGCATGGTACTGAAGTAAATGTTAAGTGAGATCATTTAGACTGAGTACTTAGCCCACTTCTTGGCATATTGTAGTTCTTGCTGGTCTAGTGGGCACCAATGCTGCTTTGTGCAAAAGCGATGATTGACTCCATCAGAGGTGGGCAGACTCTGGGTAATCATAAACTACAAAACCTAAGACCTGCACAGGGGTGGAACTGCCTTTGAGCAAGTCCTTTGACCTCCTGAGCCTTGATTGTAAGACGGGATCAATCCCACTTGCCCTGTCAGGGGCATTATGAGAAGTATATGAGATCAGGAACATGAAAGCACCTGCCATGCATAAGATATTAATTATACACAAGGTATTCATATTATTATGTCCTATTTGGGGTTATTTTGGCTGGGGAATACTTCATTTCCATTTGTTTATCTAGTATCCTGCAGGCATATTTATCTTTATGACTACCAAGAGTCTGCCCACCGTCTCTGATGGCTTCCATCAGTTGTGCACACAGTGATGTTGGTGCCGACTAGCCCACACTGCTCGGGATGCCATGGGAAAGTTTCTAGCGCCCACACTGAGACCCCTGGTGGCTCTCCAGGGGCTGCCAACTTCAAGGTCAGCAGTGTGAAACCAGCGGCTGCTCTGCAGAGAAACGGGGCTTTCTACTCCCAGCGAGAGTGACCGTCTTGGAAACCCACATGGACAGTTCTGGCCTCTCCTGGAGGGTCTGGAAGGGTCCGTGTCGACTCCATGGCACCGAGTGAGTGAGTGAGTCGCCGCATGTATTGAGCACACACCAAGAAAGGGGCGTGTGTAATTAAATTTAACCACATCTTTTAACCCAACACGTGAAAATATTATTTCAATATCGAACCACGATCATGGTAACTAATTTGATCATCTACAGTCTTTTGTTTATACGAAGTCTTGCAGATTCACTATGACCTAAGTTCCTCCTGCAGTCTGGTCTTCTGTGGAGTCTTGTTACCCAGAGGCCTGGAAATCATAATGATGCTGGCGTGAAACTAGCACACTTTCACGGGCCGTGTCAGAGCTGGGGAAGAGGGATTTGTCCCTCTTAGGCCAGACCCACATGTGGCGAGTACGATCACGCTCCCCGTTACAGAAGAGGAGGGTCAGGCTCAGGTGCAGGGCTTTGCTCCAAGTGACCCAGCTTGAAGGCACCGTTTGCCAGGTTGCACTGGTGGAGGCAGGAAGCTGGGGAGTGGTGGGAGTCGCAGTGTTTCAAGCTTCACCAGTCCCTCGGGGCCAGGTGGGTGACACGGCAGCTGTGTCCTCCCAGTGGGGAACTCGGGCAAACAGGACCATTCAACTGAGATCGACTGCGAGGGACACAAAGAGGAGCTAAAGAGAGGGCATGGTGTGTGGAGAGGGGAGGGTGGGGAAGGGCTGGACGGCAGCCTCTAGACCAGCGGTTCTCAACCTGGGGGTCGTGGCCCCTTTGGGGGGCTGCCTAAGACTATTGGAAAATACACGTTTCTGATGGTCTCAGGAACCGCGCCTCTACCCATCCCCAGGCCGGTCTGTCCACATGCAGAGATGCTGTACCTGGTGAGAAGACTGTTACCCATGCTACATACACCCTGCTTCAAGACAGAGCTTCATTTGTCATTAGAAATAAATATTCCACAATATAGAATGCCATATTGTTTTCCTGATGAATCACTGTGCTTTAATTGTGTTCAGTGTGTAACAATGAAAGCACATCCTGCACATCAGATATTTGCATGACGATTCATCACAGTAGCACAATGACAGTGAGGACGTAGGAACGACAATAACGTTATGGTTGGGATATCACCACCACGTGAGGAGCTGTATTCCAGGGTCGTGGCATGAGGAAGGTCGGAACCACTTGCCCTAGATTGTGTGATCAGAGCAGGTCCCAAGGTTGACCCTCAAGGATGGACGGGGCCAGAGGGACTAGCACATGCAAAGGTCCTGGGACAGACCAGCCCATGGGGTCATGTGAGCTAGGAATAGAGGACAAGAGGTGAGGCTGGGCAAGTAGGCAGGGCCCCGTCCTTCAGGGGCCTCCTCGCCTGGGAGGGAGTTTGAAGTTTCTTCTCTGTTCCAAGAAGCCATTGAAGCGGGGTGGGAGCTGCGGGACGCTGTCATCTGATGTACTTTGTGAAAAACATCCTCCCACTGCTGGACGGAGGACAGATTGCCACGCGGATGCCGTCGTGTCTCTGTGTCTGCTTCCCCAAGCCCTGGCATGGCCCTCCACCTGGCGTCATCTCTCTGGGACCCAGCACAGGCTGAAAGTGCGTAATGGGCATTCTCAGAACCCAAGGGCTCTAGGGATGCGGGCTACCTGGCTCAGAACTTTGTCCTTCTGCCATCGGATCCTTTGTTGGTGCGCGCTTTCTCTTCACTGTGGTTTTCTCGTGGCTCTAGAAGCTAGACACACTTGTCATAAAGCGCTTAAACGTTATAGGAATGTATGCCTTGTAAAGTGACAGTTCCCCACCAGGCTAGTCCCCAGAGCAAAGCGCCATCTCAAACCAAGAGCAGCATCTTCCGTATTCCTGCTGCCTTCCCTTCCCTTCCCTTCCTGTTTGACCCAAGACAGGCATTTCCCAAGGAAGGGGCTTCGGAATTTCCTCCCATGGCAGCTCAAGGAACCCGCTGCTGAGGCTTCTCCTCCTCTCCCTCCCCCTCCTCCTCTCTCTCCTCCTCCTCTTCCCTCCTCTTCCTCCTCCACCTCTTCTTTAGCCCACCAGTAGAGCGGAAGATTTCTCCAGTCGAATAGGAAGAATCGACACACACCCGGTCTATCAAAAGCAGACCCATTCCCTGTTGTTTTTCTGTCTGGACCAGCCATACAGCTGCAGCCCTGTTTTGTCTACGGCAGGCTTTCTTCAGTCCAGGAGAACAATTGTTGAGTCAACTGGTGAGGGGTAGACACGGGCGTAATCCTGTTAGCCACACTGTGCGCACGGCAGCGAGGGCTGCGTGGCCTTTCTTTCCCTCGGCTGACCCAGAGCCCCCACTTGGCTGTTTGAATCCTTTCCCTTGGCACCGTGTTATTATCTCCTCTGGGCAACCTGGCTCCTCTCCCTGGGTCCAGTAATTAGCCCTCTCCATCTGATCTTTCTGTTTGTCCTTCTCTGCATGCAGTCTTGCAGTCAGGACCCTGGGAAACTCGACATTCCTCCGCCTTTGTAAACACCAACTCAAAAAGCCATCTGCATTTCTTGAGAAGCTTTTTTTAAACAAAGGAATATCACAGAAAATCAAGCCATCCTGACCTCAGCACACAGTTTCACTCATTCAGCAAATATTCCCATGATCACAGGTCTCGTTCTTTTTTTTTTTTTTTATGACCTCTTTTATCTACTGACTGCAGGGACTGCCTGCAAGTTGGCATCTAAAATATTTATGATTCATGTGCCCTGTAAGAAGGTCTCTGGGGTCTTCTTTTTGCCTTTACTTCCAGGTTTCTGAACACACCACACACATTCACCGCCCCCATGTATCTCGCGTGTGTGGACTCAGCAAAAATCTTTATTTCTGGCCAGTCTAGAAAAGTTGAGACAGGGAGTGCTTACAGATCTGCTCATCCTCTTCAATCACACGGTTCCCTCGTGTGACCTGAGTCCGTCCTGTGTCCAGAGAGAAGAGTGAGGGTTGCCCCGTAGGGACCAGGGAGGGAGCAGGCAGCACAGGTGTCCTAAGAGGAAGGACCTTTGTCTCTTGTCAGTGAGCAGAGGCCAACTCTGGGCGAGCCCGCCAGCATAGGCAGTGAGGAGCTGCACCTCAGTCATTCCCAGGGCTGTGGACTCTCAGGAGCATGGAGCCGGGCCTGCCTGGGGATGCACCTCCAGGTGGGGTCAAACCAGCAACCTTTGGGCTAGTAGTTAAGTGCAAATCCACTTCTCCAATCAGGGGGGTCCGGGTGGTGTGGGGGGGGGGCGAGGCAGGGGGAATAATAAAAAGAGCAAGCGTGCATTAGGACGGACAGCAGGACACACACTTCCCGAGGACGTGCTTTCCCCCCGTTCACTGCTCTGGACTGTGTCCCCAGCCCCAGCACACGGAGGGGAGCTTCTCCGATCTGTCTTGCAGACAAGAAAACTGCAACCCAGGGCTGAGCCCCGGTGGCGTACGTGGTGGAGTGTGGGACTGCAGCCTGTGGGTTTGGTGGTTCAAATCCAGCGGCGGCTCTCAGGAGCGGCACTGGGGTAGTGCCCACGACCACCAGAGGCAGTGATGCCCCCCCCCCCAAAAGACAAAAAAAATAGAAAACTCCAACCCAGAGAGGTCAAACAACTCCCATGGGGTCGCACAGCCCGTGCGTGGCAGCGCCAGCCTGGAAGCGGGGTCCCCAGGCTGGCTCTTCCACGCTCTTTCTCTTGTTCCGCCGTCCCACCGTCCCCCTCCCCCGCACCACCACCACCACGTCGGGCCAACAGTCCCTGACAGGCGATGACAGACCCCCCAGAGCAGTCCAGCTGGGTGGTGATGAAAGCCCAGGGAGTGTGGCCTTTTCGGCTTTCTGGGGGCAGGTTAAATTCGGGGTCCCCACAAAGGCAAAGAAAGGGACCGCACTAAAGACGCGGTGGGTGTTTTCTCCCTGCAGGCCTCTGTCTCTTTCTGTAAGGAGAGAAACAACGTCTGTGCCCGCGCGGGCTTCATGTCCAAAAGCCCAAGATGCGCGTTCCCTCCCCACGAAGTGGGGCCTGCTCCAGGTAAGCAGCCCCGTCCGAGTGGTAGGGCGCCCCCCCTCCTTAGCCAGTCTCTTGAGTTCAGCTTTCGGGGAGTCACGGCGGAGGCAGGATTTGAATGAGACCCGCTCTCCCCGCTCAGGGGCGACAGGGCACAGGTGGGACTTCACAGGCAGCTGTCTTGCTGGCTTCCTCTTTGTCCCGGGACACACCTGCTCTAAGCCATGTGCAAACCCACACAGCCCAGACCCTCTGCAGCCCCGCCCCCGTGGGGGGGGGGGTTGAGGGAGGGCGTGGGGTGAGGAAGCCACAGGACCAGGTTGGGTGAGGCTCAGCTGCAGTTTCCCCTGCTCCCGCACCTGCAGCGACACCACCGCCTCGTCACGAGAAGCGAGTGTCCCTCATTTCCTGAGCTCAGTCCCTTCCACGCAGTCCGCGCACACACTGCAGACGCTCAGCCCCGCTTCTCAGATGAGGAAACCAAGGCACAGGTCGTCGAAACGACTGGCCCGGCATCGCCCAGCTAGTCACCAGCAGGCCTGAGCCCTGCTGGAGGCGTCTCACTGAAGAGCCTGCCGTCCCTTCCCCCAGTCCACCCCCCCCCACCCACGACGCCCCCCAGGGCTCCGGAATACACCCAGCCGCCTGCAGGGCCTCCCCAGCCCCTCCTTCCCCCGCCAGGCTGGGTGAAGCGTTTCTAGTGGGGCCTGGTGTTGCAGGAGCCTACAATCCCGGAACACTCGCCATGTTCAAAAGCAAACAGAAACCCTGGACGGTTGGTTCCAGCTCCTGGTGACCCATGCTGCCTGCCGAGCAGAGCTGTTCCGTAGGGCTTTGGGGGGAGGGGGGGCCAGCGTTTAGAGGGGGAGGTGGGGGAGTGTTTACAGGATGTGTGCCACCACCCATCCACTCCCTTGTTCGCCTTCCGAAGCGGGTCACGGGTGACAGTGACGACGTGGGTTAGCTGTGGCCGCTGACTGTGGTGGTTTAAACCTATGAGCTGCCCTGAGGCTGCCTGCGCTGGGAAAGGTCCAGGAGTCTCTGAAGCCCTCTATAGACCGCTTTGTGTCAGCACTGACTCCATGGCAGTTTGGTCTGCAGTGGGTCCTGAGCATCGCCCCCCCCGCCCCGCCCCCCAGAGGAGCCAGGGGCTCCTGAGCAGAGCTGAGGGGCAGCGGGAGGGCTTTGCCCCAGCCCTCTCCCTCCTGGAGGGCGTGTGGATTCCTTGTAGGTTTCCGCAAATCCAGATTAAGGCTGGGAAGATCTACCCGAAATTGAATAACAAAGCCAACCCTAATTAGGGGCCTCAGCCCCGGCTCAAAGCTCCCCTGTCTTGCATCACCCCCTGGGCGCACCTTACCAGCCCCCCCCTTGTTTGTTTATACAGGAGACAAAGGCGGCTCCCTGGGTTTGGCCACAGTCCTCTTCAGGGAATCTTGATGAAGGGCAGGGGGTGAGGGAGTGGGGGGTGGGGGGTTACAACTGGTCACCATGCCCACTCCCACTGGGGTGGGGCCCTGGCCCCCTTATAAAAAGAGCGGGAAGCGGCCGAGCCCCGGTGGCGTAGTGGTTGTGCGCGGGACTGCGGCCCACTGGGATGGAGGTTGATTCCAGCTCCACGGAGCAAAGGCTGGGCCTCCTCCTCCCACCACCTGAGGGCAGTGATGCCCCAAAAACAAACAAACAAACAAAAAGGGCAGGATCAGAGATACGGGTAAGGAGTCCCAACAAAGTTCTTGTAGGAGAGCCCTGGCCCCCTCAAGGACTGAGCGGGTGCACTGGTAGGGGTGGGGGGATTCCTTGGTATAACTTTCCTAGCCTTTTTCTCACCAATTCAGATTTCAATAATTTTTTAAAAGTCTTCCTAATAAACCTTCATCATCATCCTGTGTGTCCTTTGAGGAAATCTCTCAAGCCCCCCTTTGGAGCATCCCATCCACCCCCCCAAAAAACAAACAAACAAACAAACAATAACCAACAATGATCATAGACTTCTGAGGTGACTTCCTTGCCTTCAATTAAACTGGCTCCCCAGACCCCTCAAAAGGCTGATCTGATTGGACCCCCTTCTTGAAAGGTGCCCCAGCAAGTCAGAGGCAAGCGCAGCGATGGAGAAGCCATGCCTGTAGCTGTGTGCTGGCGGGCAGGGACATGGTGCACCTGTCTGGTTTGGAGTAAGCCAGTGGGCACTGGGACCCGGGCGCACGGCGGCGGTTTGCCTTGGTTGCTCGAGTTGGGGCTGTCCCTGGTTGTGGCTCTGCGCACCGAGAGCGCTCTGTTCTGTCCCACCCAGCAGGTCCAGGGGAGTCCAGGGGAGACATCCCAGTGGCATTTTCTTCGTGTTGCCAGCTTGGCCTCCCAGACCTCCGCGTCCATTTACAGGGCACCCACGATTTAGGGGTGACACTGTCCTTCAGCCCAGCGCGGTCCACTCAGGTCCTCCGGTGGTGTGTGTGTGTGTGTGTGTGTGTGTGTGTGTGTGTGTGTGTGTGCAGTGACTTTAGTGACTTCTGCCGCAGTTTCCTGAGATGGGGCCTTGTGGCCTGGTGGGGGGATAAACAAGCCAGGCCTCCGGAGACAGGCGGCCCTGACTCCACAGAGCAGAGTCGGCGCTCAGTAAGGGCGTGTGGGTTAAAGGTCACTGATGATGCGTGTGGGTTAAAGGTCACTGACGCAGCAGGTCCTTAGAATCCTAGCCGGTGATCACAACAACAGTGTTATCCTGAGAACTGTTGCTCACGTTTAAGAGGCGGAGGCCGGCGCGGCCCAGACGTGTTATTTAGGATCCCTGAGCCTGCATCTCCTGCGTGCAGCATGTCGGTGCCCAGGCTGTGCCATTAAACGAGCCAGCGTGTGTGCCCCCGTCTGTGTCCTCTTAGGCGGCGGCATCGTCGGCAGCCTCAAGCAGCCCTTCCACCTGCCTATCCTGGAAGAGTACCGGCTCATAGTCCATGCTCAAGTATGTGCTTTAGGTATCAGGTTCTGCTTTTTATTTTTAGGAAGAGCTTCTTAGTCTACCCTAACATTTCTTTCTGTTTTAGGGCACTATGACATCAACGAATGCCTCGTGAAGCAGTCGCCAAAGACAGTGATGTCTTGTTTTAAGTCAAAAACTGACCGTGGGCTCAAACTGAAGTCAGCGGGCCCTGGACCTGGATCCTACAACCCAAATGACCACACCAAAATCCCAAAAAAGACTCTGATCCCGTGAGTCCTGCTCCTTCTGATCTTTCTTCTGAAAGGTGGTTCCGCAGGAGGGTCCCAGCAGGGGCAGCACCCGCTCAGTCACTCTCGTGGCCTCATGGGACCCTCGTGGCCACAGTCGACACATGCGCTTAAGAAGTGCACACCGAGGGCCAAAATAATTGAGCATCCTCTGTGTGCCATACGCTCAAACTCTTATTGACGACGACTCCACTGAAGTCCTCCGTCTAGTCTGATTTGCTGGTAGATTAGGTGGGCGTGACTGAGGCAGGGAGGTTGAGGTGTCCTAAGAACAGGGCTCAGGACTGTCTTGACTCTCTCCCCAGCCCTCGCCATGCTGTATTGTCCTGGTACTGAAAGACGATGTTTTGTTTTGTTTTGTTGGCATCTCTGCCCTCTGGTGGTCATGGGAACGACCCAGCTTTGCTCCTGGAGAGCCGCTGCTGGATTTGAACCACCAAGCCCAGGGGCCACAGTCTCACACTCAACCACTGTGCCACCGGGGCTCAGCCAGGACAATGTTTTCATAAAACCAAATGGTCACTGGGGGGCAGGCTCATCATTTCTGCACAGCCGGAGGTTAAAAGCCTGCACCCTGGAGCTGGTCCGATTTGAACTTTAGCTCTGCTGCTTTGCTGCTGCGTGATCGTGGGCCGCGCACTGAACTCTCTGGGTCTGGTGGGGCAAATGCAGACCTCCTAGAGTTACTTCCAGAACTAAACCTACCTTCCTGAAATGTACCCACGGCCACCCGGTCAAGTCTGACTCGTAGAGAAGCAAGTGGACTGCCCCTGAGGGCGTTTGAGAGGCTGTCTGTATGGGAGCCAGCAGCCTTCTTTCTCCCTTGAGACAACTGGTGAGCTTGAACTACTGACCTCGAACTTAGCAGCCCAGCTCTTAAGCCACTGTGCTACTCGAGCTGCTTACCGATGCAAAGAGCGATTGAATGCGAGCACAACTTCTAAAACGCAGAGACGGGAATTCGTAATCGCCTTTTGTGATCTTTTGCACTGATTGGTGCTGGCAGAGAGTGCCGAGAGGACCACGGACTGCCAAGAGCCGAGCAACCTGGTCTGGAAGTAGGGTAGCCAAAATGCTCCCCAGAGGCAGAAATGACGAGCCCTCATCTCCCTGCCCTTGGGCGTGTCAGGAGAGGGAGTCCCTGGAAGAGGACATCCTGCTTGGTAACCTAGACGGGCAGTGAGAAAGAGGACGTCCTCCACGAGACAGAGGGACACTGTGGCGTCAAGGGCCGGCTCAGATGTGACCCGGAGGACACCACAGGGCCGGGCGCGTCTGTCTCGCTCTGTTGTGCACTGGGTCGCTATGTGTCGGAACAATGAAACAGCGCCAGCACCAGCCCCACCACCACCACCACAAGTTGACTTTACTTTCATTGCAGATGCTCACTATCTCCTAGTGCCGATTTACTCCTCAAATGGTTCGGAAAGGAACCTTCTGGAACTTCTAGAATTAACTTCCTTCAAGGGAGCCTGAATTGAGAGACCATCTCTAGATTTGACGTAATGAACGCTAAGGTTCATAGACCACACTGTTGGTGGGATACCATTCAGGACATCATCTGTGAAGAAAGAAGAAGGCCATTAAAAAGACAGGAGAGGAAGAACAACAAGCTGGATGCCAGAAGAGCCTCTGAAACCTGGACCTAGAATCGCTAACGTGAATGGAAGAAATGAGAGAGTAAATGAACGGGAGACTCTGAAGGTGGCCGAAGAAGAAGAGACATGTGACGTTTGCACAGTCCTGGAGTTCGAGAGCTCAGAGGGGAAAGACACTCGGCACATCTCTAGCTGGTAGAATTGAGGGGGAAATGTGAGCCTTGAGCGATAAATTTGGAGGATCCTATGGGTAATATATCGAATCTAATAAGAAACATTAAAAGAAAATAGATGAAACGCCACATGTACCAAAAATAGCTGGTCTACTGTCAGCCATTTCAGGAGCAGCATGTGATCAAGAACTTACTGCATGGAAGGAAGATGGCCAAGCTTCCCTGGAAGCATTGCCAGAAACCAAGGCTTCATGAGATGTTGGAATACCGACTGGGTTGTTTTAACAAACAGTGCAGTACTGGAAGCACGGACATGTCTATTCCAGGAAACTTGGAAGATAGCTCCCTGTCTAATCTAACAGAAGAGACCCATAGGTATGCTTATTTCAAAGAAAAGTAGTAAAAAATAGAAATTACCTAACACTATCATTAATTGTTGTTGAAATAGGGTGATCATGGCTGGCACCAGATGGCGCTTGGCTGAAAGTGGAGAGCACAGAAAGATGTTTTCCTTTGTCTTATTGATTATACAAATGTACACAATGGGAAATCGCAACGAATGATGGATAACGCGGTGAAGAAAGGGAATGCCAGTACACTCAGATGTGTTCACGAGGAAACTGTACACAGACCTGCATGCAGTCGTTCGTAAAAAAGATGGAGTTTAAAAATCAGAAAAGTTCTACTTTCACCGTATGTAGCAATTTATTAACCCCGTGTGCTGAGCACGCAAGCAAGCAGCTGGATGATAGGAAGAAGGATGTGGCCTCAATATCGGAGGAAAACCCAAGATGATACAACATTCCTTGCTGAAAGTGAAGAAGCTGAGACGCACTTACTGACAAAGACGGAAGGGTAGGCCTCCACTGTGGTTACATCTCAATATAAAGGAGACCAAAAGCCTCGCATCTGGGCCAACGAGGATCATCCTGAGAAACGGAGACGAGATGGCAGCTGTCGGGGATTTCATTTTACTGGGATTCACACTCACGGCTCGTTGAGACAGCAGTTCAGAAATCAGGTCACATATTCCACTGAGCAAATCTACACAAAATCTCTTAAAGTGTGGAAAGGCAAAGATGTCACTTGAGTACTTAGGTACAACTGATGCAGCTGTAGAATTTTCAGTAGCTTCAAGTGCATGTAAAGATAAACACGAATAAAGAAGACTGCAGAAAAAAGCAAAGAGAAAGAGCGATCAAGCCTAGGGTTGCCATATCGAAAGCTTCCCTGGGAAAATACTGACTGATGCAGTATTTTCTGATGCAATGGAAGCTGGAGAGAATACAATCACTGTGCCAAAACGGCGTGTCAAGAGTACATGATCAAGAGCCAGTGGGACCAAAGGAAGGAATCCAGGCTGTGTCGCAGGGATTAGCAAGGCTCAAGGAATGCATTGACTCCCCGTTGAAATCAGCCTGTTGAAGCACTGGTAACACTCACTCATCCAGGCCAAGAAATTTGAAGGGCAACTGCTTGGTCAACCGCCTGGATGGGATCCATATTTGCTCTCATTCAGAAGAGAGGTGACCCAACTGCATGCTCAAATTAAGGATCAATATCATCATCGCCATCATCTACATCACAGGCAAGTGAAGCTCATCCAACAATGGTTGCAGCAGAACAATGACGGGGAGCTGCCCAGAGGTTCAGAAGAAGAGATGGAATAATATCAGAATATAATAATATTCCTAATCTTAGATATATTTTAGCTGAAAGCAGAAATATAAGGAAGATTGCTTACTTGTGTTTTATTGACTATGCTAAGACATTCAACTGTGTAAACCATAACCAACTATGGATAGCCTCAAGAAGAGCGGGCATTCCAGAACAGTTCATTGGGCTCATGTGGAATTTGAGCATGAATCAAGAGGCAGTGGTGTGGACAGAACAAGGGAGATGGTGCCTGGTTTAAAATTAGAAGGGGCTGAACCCCGGTGGCATAGTGGTTGTGTGCGGGACTGCGGCCCACATGGTTGATGGTTCAAATCCAGCAGCAGCTCTCCAGGAGCAAGGCTGGGCTTCCTACTCCCACCAGGACAGCGATGCACACACACACACACACACACAAACTAATCAGAAGGGTGTGCATCAGGATTGCAGCCTCTCACCATACTTTTCTTTTCTTTCTACAAAACTATAGCAAACGAAATCCAGTAACATAAAAAGTTACATATGACTAAGTGGCAGGATTATCCAAGCCATTCATGGCTTATTTATCATGGGAAAGTTAACCAGTGTAATAAACTCTCTACTAAAATAAAAGACAAAAATTAAGTTGCCATGTCAATCACTCATGGCTGCCTACTCAATTTTGATTCATAGTAACCCTGATAGGTCAGAATAAAACTGTCCCATGGCGTTTCCAAGGCTGTGACTCTTCCCTGAAGATTTTCCCTTGAAAAAGTCGGTGAACAAGCCGAGCCCCAGTGGCTCAGTGGCTGTGTGTGAATCTGCAGCCCACAGGGTTGATGGTTCAAATCCAGCAGCAGCTCTCCAGGAGCAAGGCAGGGTTTCCTACCCCCACCAGGGCAGTGATATGAAGAGAAAAAAAAAGTTGGTAAACTTGAATGACCAACTCTTCAGCAGCTAAGTACTGTAACCACAGCACCACTAAGTCTCCTCCTCACCCTACTTTTTCAATCTATGGGATGCACCAATCATCAGTGAAGCTGGACTATATGAAGAATGTGGCTTCAGGATTGGAGGAAGGCTTATGAACAAACTGGGACATGTAGAGGACACAACCTTGCTGGTTGACAGTGAGGAGGATTTGAAGCACTTGCTGATGAACATTAAGGATTGCAGCCTTCAGCGTGAATTACGACTCAATGTAAAGAAAATTTAAAAATTATCACAATTGAATCCATAGGAAACATCATGCATGATAAACAAAGAGAAGGTTGAAATTGTCAAGGATTGCATCTGGCTTGGGCCCGCAATCAATATTCTTCATGGCAGCAGTGGCCAAGAGACCTCAGGATGCTTTGCAGTGGTTAAGTCTGCTGCAGAAGACCTCTTTAAAGTCTTGGAAAGAAAGGAGGTTAGCCTGACTCAAGACATGCCGTTTTCAAGTGCCTCATATGCATGTGAAAACTGGACATTGAATAAGGAAAATCAAAGAAGAATAAATGGATTTGAATGGTGCTGGAGAAGAATATTGGAAATACTATGGAATACCAGAAAACAAAGAGATCTGTCATGGAAGACGTACAATCAAAATGCGCCTTGGAGGAAAAGGTGGTGAGGCTGGTCTCAGTTACTTTGGACATGTTGTCAGGAGAGACTTTTTCCTGGGAAAGGGCATCATGCTTGGCAAAATAGAGGGAGGGGCAGCCAGAAAGAGAAAGGCCTTCAACAAGACAAGGTGGATGGACATAGCGGCTACAACAATGGGCTCAAACAGGAGAACCACCGTGAGGTGGGGGAGGCCTGGGCAGTGTTTCGCTCTGCTGTGCATAGAAAACAGCAATAATGATCTCTCCAGATGTTGGGGACTTCTTGTGTCTTGAGCAGAAGAGGGTGGGCAGAGGATGGCTTTTGGTGTTGGCAGACCGGAGCGTGAAGCCAACTAGGCCCCTTACAGGTGGGGTGACTTCCCTATGCATGTCACTTTCCATGTTACTAACTGGGGATAAGAATCTAATCTCATTGGGAGGCTTCGATGAGAAAGTACTTGAAAATGGCCAATACTGTTATTAGCAGAGCTCTTATTACTCACGAGCAGGCGAGGTCAAGAGTCCATCCGAGTCTGGACGCAAAGTGAGAAGAGGCCAGGAGAGGAGGAAAATGGTCTCTCACCACTTTACTGGGAGAAGTGCCACCTGGCTGGGGCTCAGCTTAGGGTCAGCAGTCTGAGTGGCGTCTACTCCCGCCAGGGTCAGCAGCCTGGAGGATTCTGATTCTCTGCCGAGGGCCATGGGGCAGCTCCCATGGACAGCGAGCCCCATACCTCTGGCTGGCTCATAGCTGGGCGGGACCCAGAGCAAGGCTGCAGGCTGGGCAAGGGAATTCTGGACCGAGTGGGAACCATGTTGTGTGGCCACACAGCTCTCCAAGGACACAGGACCCTGGGCTAAGAAGTCTGGGGAGCACGGCCTGCTGCCCCGCTGCCCAGGTGGAGAGCACAGGGTGAACGCAGCCCTGCTAGTGGCCTGCAACTGCCAATGTCTCAGGCTCGGGCTGGAGCCACGGCAGGACTCAGAGGTTTGGAGGTGCTCTTAGCACCTCTGCATGAGCCGGCAGAGGGGCCCTTCCCATTCCTGACACTCCACGACCCCAGAGCAGGGAGACAGTGAGCACAGACCCTGGCTGGCCTCCCAGAGGAGGTTCTGGATCTGCGTGATCTGACATGGAAACGATGACGCCGAGAACTCTATGATTTTGTTTAAGAAGCAAGGAGATAAAGCTGAAGTGCGCTCGGGGCTTATTCTAAGAAGCATCCACTGGTTGATGTTGAATGATGAAGAAACTGATAAAAGTAAACACCCATCACGGAATATTGCGAGAGTAAGCACACTCCGGCCCTCCAACAAGAAGAGCAGAAGGGGCTGGAGGCCACATGCTGGGGTGGGGGGGAGGTCCCCAGGAGTGCGTGTGCAAGTGGCTTCTCAGGAGACTTTGCCCACCTCGGCCACACGGATCCTGTCCAGCCTTCCTGGGCAGCTTGGGGCAGGCCCATGTTGTTTGTCTCTGCGAAGCCCCCGGCCCCGGCTCCAGACCCCACATGCAGTGACAGGACGCCGCAGGCCTGCCTGCGCTGCCCTTGACTGCAAGTCCCTCTGGGAAAGTCAAAAGAGCCTTCTGGCTCGACTTTCTCCAGAAACCGGGAGGAAACGGGGAGGTGTTTGAGGTCCATGCTCCGGGTGGGATAAATGGAAGCACTGGAGGGGAGGGGTAAGGAGTCTGGTGGCAGGATTGGGGAGAGGTGTCACCTGGGAGGCAGGTCGAGGAGGCAGGAGGGACCCGGTGGGAAAAGTAGAAGCTAGTCAGGCTCCAGTCAAACCTCCCGCCTTGGGGTGGTGGTGGTGCCACCTAATCCCCAAGGATTTTAAAGCCAAGCTCATAAATTGGTACAAACAGCAGTACCCACAGAACTCACCAAGGCTGGCATATCATATGCTTTCCAGAGAGGGCAACCGTTTGTGTGTGTGCTCATCCCTGAACCTGAAGGTTGACAGTTCAAAGCCCACCCACAGCACCTCAGAAGAAAGGCCTGGCAATCCCACTCCATGTGGATCACAGCCAAGAACACCCTCGGGGTCCCGCTCTGCTCTGGCACACGGCATTGCCGTGAGCTGGCATCAACTTGGTTTGGGTTTTGGCAAATGGGATCTCATCTCTTATCAAAGCAGCTGAGTGGTCCCCCTGCCTGCCCCCGAGGTTTCTGACGTGGCCCCCTGGGGCAAGGAGGCCTGCCCGGGCAATCTGGGCCCTGGACTGAGGAGCAGATCCTAGGGTGTTCCAGGGCTCTGGCCATCTTGCTGACTCAGAAGCTTAGAGGATTTGTCGGCCGTGGAGTGTCGTTGGAAGAGGATGAATGAAGTGTCACAGTTTCATGGCTCAGGCCCTCGGTCGCCGGCCCAGCAGTGACTCAGTGGGCTCGGCCAAATCAGGCGGAGAGTTTGGAACTCACAGCAGTTCCTCCTTGGGGCTGCCTCCCAGTCCGCACCCAGCGACATCCCTCTAACCCTGGCCGTACTTCCTGGAGTTTTTAAGCCCTCGGTTTTGCACAGACACGCCACCCTGACACAGCCGGTGCTGAGGAGGCCGGCCCTGCTGGCCCCGCTCCAATTTGGGTAATTACATCGGACCCACCTAAGGTTCCCCAGGGATTTTCAATTAGATATGGGATGCTTCTTCCTGAACGCCTATAATCTGTCGTCCGCTACCCTCTTAAACAGATACTGCATTCCACCCCAGAGGCAATCGGCTGCCCTTTAATGAGGAGGGAAAAAATTGCCCCTTTCTCCCTCCCGACCATGGGAATCCCCGAGGCAGAGAGGGCCTGTGCCTGGGAGTGTCCTGAGGGTCTCGGATGCCTTCCCCGGGTGACCTGCTGAGCCCTCTGAGACCCACCATCATTATTCTCCCGCCACGTGCAAACAGCTCCCCCTGGAAGCTGCAAACACACTTAATCCCACCTCGGCCAACCCAGACCCTTTGATCGATGTGCTCTTTCCACGGGGGCAGGACCAGGTGGCTTTGATAACAGCGTGGAGGCTCATAAAAGCCCTGCCATCATGCCTTTGGGACTGCCCTGGGCTTGATCTGGCCTGACCTCTGCGATTCGCCCAGCGCCACCTGACCAGGCCTGGCGGATGAGAGAATGTCAGGCGGGGGTCAGAATGTCAGGCTCACTTACCTCTCCTCAACCCCCCTGCCTGTGTCTGCATACAAGTCCCTCCCGCTCCTCTCACATTCCCAGGCTGGGGCCAGAGCCCTCAAAGATGAGGAGATGCAGCCCCGTCCATCCCGGCAGCGCTGGCCAGGCACCCAGCCTAGAAGACCTGACCTGTCCGTGGCAGGCATGGGCGGGGTGTGCGGAAGGCCCGGGTCCCTGGGCCCGGAGCTTCCACCGAGCTCATCCCGCATTGGCCTCCCAGCTCCCCTTGCCAAAGTGTCGTCGGGTGAGGGTGGGCAGGCAGGTCCTCTCAAACGCATGTCCTTCTAGGGACAGGCAGAAGGGGGGGGGCGGGGCGGGGTGTTGGAGGGATGAAGACTGAGGACAGGTTGGCCGTGCAAGAGGTGGCCTGCCAGTAGAAGCAGCATGGGCCACGCGCGCTGCTGGACAGTGTGGGCCTCTTGCGGCTGGTCCTGGAGGGTGAAGCGGGAGCGAGGGGGACGGGAGAAGGAGGCCTTACCTGTCCCCCCCACCCCCCACCCCTTTCTGCTCGAAGACTTCTGCTCTTCTTCCAGGGCAAAGGTCACCTCTTTCAGGATGGTGTCTGTGTGGAGGTGCTTGGGGGTGGGGAGAGGACTGCCCCCTCGGCGCACTGAATTTTACATTTATTCTAACACACCACGTGTCTTGGGATGATCAGACTAGTGCTTGGCTCAGGATGAAGGTCCAAACAGCCCTGTTCGTAACAGCTGGTTGGCAGGCGAGGAGACTGAGGCTTCGGGGGTCCACAGCTGTTGGCCTGAAAGCCCACTCTTCGGTCCACTGGATAATGGCATTGCGTGGTCACTGCTAGTGGACTTGCCCTCCCGCTTTGGGCATTCAGCCCAGAACAGCCTCGCCTGCCCTGGGTGACTAACCCCGAGTGGCAAGCACAGCTAGCTGAGTGGGAGGGACCAAGCTCTCCTGGCTGGCTGGTGGAGTGGAGGGCGAGGATCTGGCCCCTGCTCACCAGGGAGGCCGCTGAGATGCCGACTCCGCCTGCTCTAGCCGCCCGCGAGGTCCCCGCTCCTGGTCTTCTCCAAGACTAGGTGGGAATCTCGGGCGGGCTGAGCCGGCCCAGACGGGCGGGCTGGGTGAGGTGACTTCATCCTGTGGATGGCTCCAGCTCCCTCTAGTTTCCAGGAATCAAGCCAGTCATATACTCAGCAGATTTCTGGGGGTGCCTTGAAGAGGGAGCCACAAGCCAGAACAAGAGGGAGGTTTGCTAGTCACCCTGGTCACCGGACTGGAGGGGAAGAAAGGAGGGACTGTTTTGTTTCTCTTGGCCACGCCCCCCCTTTTCTTGTGGGCGTCTTTCTTCAAAGCGTGGCGGAAACCCGTCCAGTGCACCACAGTGTCCACTTCCAAGATGTCCATGCTCGCTTTCGGCGGCTTTCTCACTGAATGCCCCCCAAAGCTCCTCTGAGACCCAACTAATAATGACTACTTGCTGGCACGAGGCTTGGGGCTTTCCATTCTCTCTCTCGATCATAACTCCCTTAGAAAGAGGGGAGGCGGGGAGGGAAGACTGCTCCCAGCCAGACACACTGCTCCTGAGGTACAGAGAGCCCAGGGGACTGCACCGCATGGCCAGTAAGTGGCAGGACTGGAACTCAGACCAGGACTGCCTGCTCCAGAATTGAACCCCTCTGCCACGGTGAAGCCCTGGCCGAGGCAGTACCACCAACTGGCTCTGTGCCTCTTTCTCTCGGTTCGCCCGGACCTCTGGCTGAGTCAGGCGTCTCTAGGTTCTTTCTGGCACCCACAGTTTAAGAGTCCTTGAGACCTGTTGCTCGAGCGGCAGAGAGTGTCCTGGTGGCCAGGCGTCCCCGACCCCTCCCTCTGCTGGGATGCTGTGCTCAGGGGCCAGGGGAGGCGCAGTTGGCCATTGGTTGCCCCGAGACCCAGCCCTTCCAGGGAGAGGCAGGACTGCACAGTGGAGAGAGCAGCATGACCCCTACCGCTGACCCAGCGCAGGTCTCCCCAAGGTCATTGCTTACAAGATGGGATCTCAGGCCATCTTGTCAGGCCCCTTCATTTTAGAGCCGAAGCAGTTGAGGCCCAGCATGAACAGTGACTCAGCTCAAGCACTAATTCTAGTCACTTGTTTCATTCATCCTCTCGATTCCAGAGGTAAGAGGTACAGACTTTCCCTCCTGAAGGCGGGGGAGACAGATCTGGAAACAGACCACTGGAAGTGGTGAGTGTTAGGCAGAGGAGTGCTCTTGCTTTCCAACCCCCATGGTTTCCTCCCTGGTCACCCTGCCTTGCCAGGAAGATTCTGGACCTTCAGAACTGGCGTGGCCTCTAGAGATCCTCTGGTCTTCAGAGGACAAATCCCCAGGACGTGGGCTGCGGCCTTCCCTGCCCTGGCCCGTGGCAGACATCACAAGTAGATTGCCATTGCCTTTTCCCATTGAACCTACTTGAGGCTTCAGAGTTCTTAACACAGAGCACCAGCCAGACCCTGCCAGTCGATCAGAGCCGGGGAGATGAATTCTGATAAACTCCTGAGTGACATCTGTAACCATTGTGCTTTGAGTATTCTTGCCAGGTAGCAGGCCTGTCCAGAGTCCTGGGGTTGAGGTTCCGCATCTCATTTGCTCTTGTGCAGGGAGGGAGACCACAGCAGGAGGCCCAGAGATACCCCTCCCAGCTTCCTCGCGGAGCTAGGACTCCACCCAGATCTCCTGGTGCCTCAAGTAATACAGCCCTCGTCCCCATTGTGTCTCAAAGCCTGCCCAGCCCCCCAGAGGGCAGTGGTGACATCTCTGTGTTCTCTCTTTCCGGAAGGAAAAATCCCATCCTGAACTTCTCGGCCCAGCCTTTACCTCTCCCGCCGAAACCGCCTTTCCCGGGCCCTGGTCAGTACGACATTGTGGACTACGCCCCCAAGAACTTCATCTCCAGCGCCTCGTTCGTGTCCAACACCAGGCGATGGATGGCGGAACCGCCCCAGCTGGGGCTCCCCGGTCCAGGTCAGATTGGTTGAAATGATGGTAAACACCCCATCTTCCAGAGCTTCTCCTCATGCCTGGGCCATAGAAGGCCTCTGATTGATAGGCCGTTTGCCAAGCGGGACTTAGGGTTAAAGTAAAGTGACCAGACGTCCCGCTTTTAAACAATTTTCCCTGAGTCCCACGGCATTTCAAAAAAGTCCAGGTTTGGGTTGAGCCCCGGTGGCATAGTGGTTGTGCGCAGGACTGCGGCCCACTGGGACGGAGGTTCAATTCCAGTAGTGGGGCTGGGCCTCCTACTCCCACTACCAGAGAGCAGCGATGCCTCCTCCCCCCAAAAAACCAAACCAAACCAAACCAAACAAAAAAGTCCAGATTTTTGCAAAGAATGCATGACAAGCTAGGGAATGGCGGGAGAACGGGACGGGAATATATCGCCTCTCCACCTCCCCCTGCCCAGGCAATGGTGTCCCACTTTACCAATGTTAAAATCTGTTCGCTTTAGTTAAAGGCAAAGGAGAATTGTGACCAGCTCACGTCCCCTGAGAAAGCGCTTTCTAGGTGATGGAAACCAGAGAGTCCTAGCTGATGACCACGGACTGCCAGCAGGCTGAGCGATGGTCTCCCGAGAGCCTGCCCTTGAAGCCCTGTGCCCGTCTGGAGCAGACGCACATTTTTCTGAGGGAGGGGAGGAGGTCATAGCTTGTGTCACATTCTCTTAAAGGCGCACACCCTCTTTTTGAATTGTGAAAACACTGCATGTCTGCCAGCTCAACTTATTGTCAGGTGTGCGCTCTAGGGGTCCGGGACCTCAAGCCTGGCGGCAGTGGGCTGGGCTGGACAAAGCATCTTACTGATGCGACGACATGGAGAACCTGCTGCCTACAGGCCCTCAGCACATTAGAGACGGGGCTGAGAGCCGGGCGCGTCTGGTCCCTGTGCCCCAGGGGGGATGAAATAAGCCAGGGAAGACTCCTGGGAGTGCTGCTTTGAAGCTATCCAGTTCAATGTCCTCTTGACAGATGAGCTTAAGCAATGATGCCTGCTAGCTTCAGAATCTACCTGAAGACTAACACCCCAAGGGGCTGACTCACCCTGATGGGTGGTCTCTGCGCATGCCTACCAAGCTGCAGTCCTCTGGAGGGTCCCTTAGCGTTTCCATGCCCCTGCAGGGTCTAGGGCTGGTGCCAGTGGGGCCTGGTACCTGTGTCGTTAAGCAGGTAGTACGGCAGGGAAGAACACAGGTCTGACAAGGCTACAGGCGGGCCCACTAAACCCTCCTTTTCCCTGGCCCTGGGGAGGCAGACATGAGTTGGACCTGGGCTTTGCCTCCCAGCGGCCGCATTCTGGACAGGAGACGGCCTCTCTCCACACACACACGGAGGGGAAGTAGAGTAGAGAGGGAGCGCATCACTCTCGCAACCTGGGTTTTACAAAGCCGGCGACAACCAAGCCAATAAGTCTTGACCGTGAGGTGACTGGCTAGCCCAGAGAGGCCTCGGTCTGGTTGGCAAATGCACAGATGCCCCACCTGAGAGGGGTGATCCAGGAGACCCGGGGCCGGGCCGGGCGGGCTTGTTGGCCCATCTGACCAGGTGCACTCGGGCTGTTTGAGCACCTTGTCCGTGCCATGTCTGGTGCCAGGAGCCCAGCACTTCCTCCTCCTGCACCTACCTAGGCCCAGGTGGACTCCCCGTAAGGAACCTCCTGGGCACGCCCAGATGAAGGCGTCTGCCCTCTTGGCACCCAGTGGGCACAGAAGTACCCAGCTCCCTTTCAGCAGGTCTCTTGCCAGCCCTGTCTGTGTCCATCCAGGAAAGGCGGTGGTCCCCAAGCCTGGTGGGCTTGGGGCTGCTCATCTCCTAGGGCTCCATGGCTGCGATTGTGCATCTGACCTTTCTGCACTCACGCTTTGGAAACAGGAGCCTGCCAAGCTAGCGCCTGCTTTCTAAGAGCCTCGCTTTCCTCGGCGCTTTTGGCAACACTTGGCACATTTTCTGCCGTGGGCTTCAAGAGAGACGCAGAGTTTAGGTCCTGCCTGTGAGTGCCCGGCAACGTGTAAGACTCGGGTCCTGGCACAGGGCCCTACTGCCTCCTAGAATGCCGTCCAAGTCCCCGGCCCCAGCCCTGACCCCTGCTCACGGTGCTGCCTCTCCCTCTTTGCAGCCACCTATAGGCCAGAGCTTCCAGGCAAGCAGTCTTTTCTCTACAATGAGGACCAGAAGTGGATCCCAGCGCTGTAATGACGTCACACACACTCAGAGAGAACGCTGGCCTCCAGCCCCCCTGACTCAGTCCTTCCCACCCTGTGATTTCCCTAAAGAGAATACATACTTCCTGTGTGACATCCAACCATCCCAGTCTGCTGCTCTCCTGGTCTCCAGCTGTCTTCTCCAGACGCCCCCCCCCCACTGGCTCTGGGGGCTCCAGTGTGGGACTGAGGAGAGACGAGCCCCTCGAGACTGCTTCCCCCTGCACCCATCTGCCCTCTGGTGCGCCTCTGCGTCCCGGGCTCCAGATCGTGGAGCAGGAGTGCAGGGGGCATGTGGCATCTACAGGGTTGGCCGGGCAGGTCCCCAGCCAGGAAGACGGAGCTGAGCCAGGCCTCTGGGACAGTGGAGGGCAGGGGCCACACATCCCCCGCCCCGCTCCCACTCTTCTTCTGGCCTTGGCTTCTAGACTCTTCCTTCAGTTTTATTGGGTGGGGGGAAGCCCAGAAGCACCTTTGGCATTCACATCTCACCTTCCTTCAGAGGGATGTGGTGTCTCCTGCTCATGGGTGCTGCATATGACAGTGGCCATGGCCGGGCCCTGTGGGGTCTGACCTCCTGCTCCAATGTCACATCACAGAAAGTCTTATTGACTAAGTTCGCCACCGTCTTCACAGGTTCTTCTTGGGCCAAATTGTTTCCGTCCAAAGAGAGGAAGTAGAAGTTCACACACACACACACACACACACACACACACACACACACCCACCCCATTTTCCCCGACACCAACCATCTCTCTCATTCATGGAAGGCAAGTCTCCCATGCCGGTTCTTCTTCCCACACCCACACATACCCATGCACCGGGCACGAGCATCCTCACGACTGCCCTCTGCTTGCCATCACCTCCAACCGGCCCTGATGGACCCTCCCCGTGGAGCGGGGTCTCAGGGAGAGGGAGGTAAACTCATGCAGTGACAGCCCGGGAGACAGTGGGGGGAAGCTGGCCACTCTGCCACCTGGAGCACTGTGGGGGGAGCACTGTGGGTGAGGCCGAGGAGCTCCCTCCCAGAGACCCGGGGAGCCCTTGCAGCCTCTCGGGAAGACCGGGGTTCAAAGCAGAAACACCAGTCTTTCTAGCCTCGGGGAACTGTACCTGTCTGTGCAGGGAGGACATGGATGTGAGTCCAGGGGTACCAAGGTCAGATCGTCCTGGGGGCCGGGTTGGCAGTTCAGGAGCAGGCCAGACGTGGTGGGAAGGCCAGGGAGGGTGCTCTGGGGTGCTGGCTCTGATGCCGTGCCCCCCCCCCCCACCAGCACAGCACGGCGCCACTCATGATGGCTAGATCTGCAGCGTTCCCAGAAGAATCTGGAAACGCTTTCAACATGTGAAAACTCTTGATCTGATAATGTTGACAGACATATGTCCATTGAACTTTTTTTCTCTGCTGTTCAGGCCAAGGAGACTCTCCTGTGGGCCATCCGCTGCCCACCTTGGCGCAGAAGGTTCTGTGGACAGTTCTTGGACCCCAGACTCTTGCCAATGGGCTAGACCCTGCGGCCAGGGGGTGGGTTTCTTTGGGCTCTGGGGTAAAGTGGGGGGGAGGGACTTTAGAGGCCACTGGGCTGGAAGGAGCCCGGGCCCCTGCAGGCAGGAGTTGTTGGTGATCAACCAGGTAATGGAATTGGACATCTTCTCACTCAGGGCAGCCCCCCAAGCACTGCCAGGGAGGGTACTCTTGGCCGTGAAGGTGTGAGCTGGGTCAGAGCCAGAGCCCAGGCACGAAGCACAGACCATCTCTCTGGATGAATTCCAGCCTCCTGGAGGATGCCAGAGGCGGCTCAAGACTTCCTCCAGACCCTTGTTTATGTCCGGGACACCCATCCCCATGACTCCTGGCCTTAGACAGACATTGGATCACCCCGGAAGCTTCGGCAGAGAGCACCAGCGCGGGCCCCAGCCCCTCGAAGTCCGCTTTCATTGCTCAGAAAGGGGTTGAACGGTGGATGCTGCTGTAAGTTCCCAGTGTGGGGGGTCATAGGTCTCCAGCTGGGGTCAGGGCACACTGGTGGGTTAGACAAGTCTCTCCCTATGCATACCCACCACCAGGAGGTCTGGTTAAGAGACGGACTCTGGGATGGGGCCTGACACTGTTCAGATGCAGCGAATTCTGCTGGTCCACGGACAGTACTTCGCATAAAAAACTGAGAAACCAGACTCACTGCTGTCGAGGTGGTGCCTCCTCATGGTGACCCTGCAGGACAGGGTAGGACTGGCCCTGGGAGTCTCCAAGACTCGCTGTTGCTCACGGAGCTGAAAGGGCCGTCTTTCTCCCCAGGACTTCTGCATCCTCACAGGCTGGGGCTGATACACATTGTTGCTCGCCTCTCATCTCTAGGTTCACTTCTGTGTCCTTTTGTTCCTCCTCCCTTCTCATTCATTCACTCATTCCCACACTCCTACAGTCCCCATTCACCCCATTTCCCTATCACTTATTCGCCCTGGAGCTATTGACAATAAGCCAGAACTATCAGAATGTTAGCGACAGGCACCGGAAGACTGGTATGCCCAGGCAGGCGATGCTCTCCATCAGCCAGCTGTGGGTCCGAAATGACCGCCTGCTTGGAAAGGGCTTTCCTTATTTCCCTGGACCCCTTGTCCCTCCTGACTCTCAGGAGCTCCCCCTGCGGCAGGATCTGGGTGTGTGGAGTGCCGCCCCCTCTGTGAATGGAAGAGAGACATGCCCCAGGGCTTTGCTGGAGTGGCCCAGATCTGTGTGGGTGTATGTGTGTGTGTATGAGTGTGAGATGATGTGTGAGAATGTGGGTGAGAGTGTGTGACTGTGTGTGAGTGTCAGTGTGGGCGAGAGGGTGAGTGTGTGTGTGAGGGTGAGGTTGTTTGTGTGCATGAGAAGGTGTGAGCATATGTGAGTGTGAGAGTGCTTGTGTGTGTGTGTGAGTGAGTGTGTGTGTGTGGTGGGGTGGGGAGCTGCACTTCCGGTCCCTGACTCTGCACTGAGGCTGACTGTCCCCTCCCTGGGTCACTGGTCCAGCACTGACAGAGCTCCAGTGCTCATTGTCGTTACATGGGAGCTGCCTGGGCTCCACCTCCAGAAATCCAGATCTCCTTGACCCAGGTGGGATCTGCATGGTGAGAAGGGTGAGATGGGGTGGGGGAGAGGGGGGTCCAGGTGATAACTCTGCCAAGTTGGAGCAGCTTCACCCTGCCCTGCCCTGCCGGGTGCCTGTCCTCTCTCGCCGGTGATGT
Organism: Nesogale talazaci; assembly: GCA_004026705.1. NCBI lineage: Eukaryota > Metazoa > Chordata > Mammalia > Afrosoricida > Tenrecidae > Nesogale > Nesogale talazaci. The sequence continues at coordinate 39,399 of PVJH01016515.1, forward strand.
CACTGCAGCAGTGAGGCCCCTGGAGGCAGGGTCAGGAGAGCTGCAAGGGAGGCCGAGACAGAGGGAAGACAAAGACTCCCTTATGGAGCCTGCCTCTGCCATTTAATTTGCCGTTCGAGTTTTTTAAGCCACTGTGTTGGATTATTGTATAACTTGCATGCAGAGCTCTTCGGCACCCCCTTGGTACCAGTGTGCGCCCCACCCCCGTGATTCCCGCCCCCCTGGGTCCCCTCTGGCTGGGAGGGGGAGGCTCGTGGAGATGCCTCCAGTGTGGTCTTCAACATTTTCCCTCCTGAGGTTTTTTTTTTGTTTTGTTTTGGGCATCACTGCCCTTAGGTGGTGGGAGTAGGAGGCCCAGCCTTTGCTCCGAGGAGCTGGAATCGAACCTCCATCCCAGTGGGCTGCAGTCCCGCGCACAACCACTACGCCCCCAGGGCTCAGTCCCCCTCCTGAGGTTTTGTTCAGACAAAAAGCTTACGAGACACCGGGGCAGCACCAGGCGGCGGACGTGCTGCCGGGCTGAGGTTGGGGGAGGCTGTTGAGGGGCTGCCTGCGGCCCCTTCCCCATGAACCCTGAAGATCTAAGGGTGGCCGTTGACAACCAACCTAGACCCTGACAATCACCACTCCCACCCCACCTTTTCTGGCCAAAGTAACAGGTGGGCAGGGAGCCCTGGGGACCCAGCAGGTGAGGTGCTGGCCTGTGAAGCACAAGGTGAGCAGTTTGAAACCACTGGTGGCTCCGTGGGGGAGAGAAGAGGCTTTCTGCTCCCGGGGAGAGTCAGGGTTGGAAACAGAGAGACAGTTTCCATGCTCGAGGCTTGCTATGGGTTACCACCAGCTCCGGGGAGCAGAGTACTGGAGAGCTTGCTCTCCCAAAAAAAGAGAGGCCAAAGCCCGTGGTCCAGAGCAAACAAACCTGTAGCCTGTGCCCATCGCCGTCAACACTCCCACCACAGCCCAGATGAAGCTGCTAAATGGTCCCACCCGGGGACCACCGAGTGCATGAAGAGGTGCATGCAGAGAAGGCGAGCGGGCTCTGTCCCTAGCCCTCCCCTGTGGCTCAGCAAAGTCACCCGAGTTCCATCCCTAGGACTCCTCTGTCCAGTCGGGGGGCCTGAGGTCCCAGCGTTCAGTTTTGTGGGGCCTCAGCGGGTCAGAGACCCGGCCAGCCGTGCCCAGGGTGCCCGGAGAGGGACGGCGAGGGACCTCCCCGGCCTCCGTCCGCCCAGAAGACTTTCGCCCAAGGAACAAGCGCACCATCTGACATAATACATAGGTGTAATTTTATTACTAAACACCACATGAGTATACAAAATGCATAATTGAATAATAGCTAAAAAAATAGTCCAAGAAATGTGAAGTACACATTTTTTGAAATGATAAAAATGTTATCCATGAAAAATATAAAATGTTGCATATATATACACACAATATATTTATATAATATATCACAAATGAAAACTGTAAATAAGAAATGTGTGCAACAAAGAGTGGACGCGGGCTGTTTTTGCACAATGGTCGCTCTGTTCCGGGAGCTCAGCTCCGGTATTTACACCTGGCGCCGGAGAAGAGGGAGAGGGAGAGGGAGAAAGGCAGTTTCCACTGCAGCGTCTTCAGAAGTCATTGGCACTGAAAAAAACATGAGTTTTCAAGTGAACGGAGCCGAGGGGGAGAAACCCTTGGCCCCGAGTCGAAAGGAGAACCGAGTGGTGGGTGGGCGTCGCTGGGGGATCCAGAGGGCTTCCCCGGCCTGAGGAGGAAGCCTGTAGACGGTCGGCCTTCGGCCCAGCTCTGAGGACGAGGGGCAGCCAGTCTGTGCACGTGATGGCAAGAGTCCCCGTGAGCAGGCCCTGGCGGGAAGTTCGGGAAGGGGATTCAAGCACGAGACGGGGGTGGGATCAGGGGGTCGGCCGGCTGCGGGCTCGTGACTGGAGGGGCGCTTCCGTCAGGGAAGGCATTCAAGTAACAGCATTGAGGCGTGTGGAGAGGTTGTATGTGGCGGCCGGGCCACTTCCCAGCTGGAGGTCCGGGGGCTCTGGAGCTGGGGCCTCAGAGCTCCTTCAGGATGATCTGAATCTTGCCGTCCAGCTCGCCCATGTCCAACAGGAAGGCGACGTGGTTGCTGTAGTGCTGGATGATGTTGTTGTCCATGTTGACCAGGATTCTGGAAGAGAGGGAGCCGCGGTTGGGATGCAGCAGGGGGCAGGGCGCTCGGGGTCGGGTGGCCACCGCGTTTCCCGACCCTCTGAATGGTGGTGGTGAGAGTAGGTGCCCCCAACACTGTAGATACACCTCCCCCCCTCTCTCTGATCCTCACCGCTCGCCCCTTTTACCAGAAGGCACGATGCCCACGTGGCCAGACCGCAAGGCAAACGCAGGCCCCCGGTGACCACGTTTCTCCCGATGGCCTCTCCCCAGGCACAGAAGTGGGGACATTGCTGACCAAGGGCCGTGTTGGTCGGGCAGGCTGGCCACATGGAAAGGACTTGGGCGAGATGGACGTGTCGACACCCAGGAGGTGTGGCAGCGGCCAGTGCGGGGTGGTCAGAGGGGCTGCATTGTGTCTCTCAGCTGGGCCTCCTGAACTAGGGGTCAGTGCCAGCCAGCTCCGGTGCAGTCACACTACCGGCAGGAGGTACGGGAGCCTGGAGGGGCTTGCCCTTCGCGCTCTAAGGTAGGACCTGGGGCTGGCCAGGGAGGAAGAGAGCCCCGAAGACCACCGCGCTCTGCGGAGAGTCGAAGCCATAGTTCAGCTCCTCCCAGCTTCCTGATGGGGCGATGGTGAGCCCACCACCCCGTCTCAGCAGAGCCATCTCTGCCAGTGGGCGTCCAGCAGGGCCTCTCTCAGGAAGGAGCTGGGAGCGTGGGCCCCCAGAGGCCTGTGCTGCCTGCCAGCGTCTAATGACAGGATCCCGTTTCCTCAGGTCCTGTGTGGGGTTCCTGCTCTCCACAGAGGCATCTTTGTCTGGGGCTGGAGGCAGGGCGCAGACCAGAGGGAGCGGGGGCTGGGCTGGGGCGGAGGGGTGGGTGCTTTGGGTCTGCTTCAGAGAGTGACATTTACTGGGTGCTTCCAGCCGCTGAGACTTTTGGGAGCTGACGGGAAGGCTGGCCCCTCCCTCTTCCCTGGCAGGGTCACCACGGGGCAGAGCCCATGCCTCCTCAGAAGGGTCCCCCGCAGGCCCTGGGACCCTCCATGGGCAGGAGCCAAGGCCAGCCAGGGGAGGCCCGAGGCTGGGGGGCGGGGGTTGGTCAGGAGCTGCTGTCACAGAACAGGGGCCGCTTGTCACTTCCCCGCGTCCCCGTCTCTGTCCGGGTTCGCATGAATCCCCTGGCCAGCTGCCAGCAGCAACAATGTATTTGCTAATCTCTCAGGCACTCAGTGGTGCTTGTCAAGCTGATTGTATCTGCCTTTGTCCAGAGGACTTTTGAGAGGACTTTATGAAAATAAACTAGGCCACTGACGAGAATTTCCTCCTCTTCAGGCGAGGCCTCGACTCTGTGGGGCGCAGCAAGTAAGCCCAGCCCCACCTCTTCCAAGAGGGTTTCGGGGGGCAGGAGGGTGGCAAGATTCTCGCTCAGGCTCTTCAAACAAGCCCTGACCTGAGCATCGCATGGCCGGGGCGTGTGTGCCAGAGGGAGGTGCGCTCTGCCCTGAGCCGTGGGACCCGGCGGACAAACTGGCCAGCCTGACCGCACAGGAACAGGCAAGGGTCTTGACTTTTCTCTGGGACCCATCCCGGCCCTCCGCTGTTCCAGCCGTGAAGAGCCACTAAGATGAGACTTGGGTGTTGTTCAGCTCAGCGCCCCACAAACGGAAATGATTTCTCGCCATGACTTAGCTAGCTGGCTGGGCTCGGGGCACCCCTGCTGCCCCTGACACAGACCCAGAGGACAGTGCTGGCCCGTGGCGGCATTGGCAGGCCAACAGGTGAGGCGGGCGCCGGGGGCAGGGGGGCCAGCACCCCGGGGGCAGCGGGGCCGGGCCTGTCTGGGCACTGCAGAGCTGAGCCTGCCCTCTGAACAGCTTGACAATGAGAGTGTGCACGCAGGTCCCAGTGTGAAAGCAAAACTTGACGCAGGAAAGAACCACCCAGACACGCACACAACCTGAACCCAGCCGGCGCCCTTCCCAGGGGCTGCAGGGGCCAGCCTTCCCCTCCTGCCGTGCAGGCGAGCTGAAGGGAGGAGGCCCAGCCCCAGGCCTGACCCGGTCCGGCCTCAGGGGAGCATAGAACCTGCCTGCTCAGAGAAGTCTTCTCAAGAGAAAAAATCCGCTGTCAAGCAAACTCTTTTCTCCCCGCTACTAGTAAATGTGGCTGGAGCTAGACTGCCCACAGGGCTCAGGGCCGAGGGCCCCCTCTCTCAGAACTGGGCTGGCAGAGGATCCCAAGAGGAAAGGCCGTAGGTCCCAGCTCATTGACCAGGGAACTGAAGCCTAGGAGAGAAGTCACTGCGTGACCTTCCCTTCCCTTCCTCAACCCAGAGACCCACTGGCACATGGCCGAGGGCTGTGGCCCTTAGCCCTCGTTCCAGGAGTCTGTGCCCATGGCCCGGAGCGTGTAGTCCTGCTTCATCTCTGCCTGAAGGAGCACGAGGACATGAGTATCCTGATGGCCTCCTGGCAGGTGGATGTTAGCACCAGGCTCAATCCCAGAATCCTTTGCAGGCGCTCCACAGTCAGTGGTAGCATGAGCTTGTCAGTCCCTCCAGCTCAGCCCTCCTACCTCCCTGTCCCTCTCTGTCAAATGCACGTGGCTGTATCCATCTGAGATGCGCTGAGTATAGTGTCTGACACGTTGAAGGTGCCCTTGTGAGCCGCCCTCAGTCACCATAATTATTATCATTACAATCCAATGGCTTGTCCAGCGGCCTAGGGACTTGAACACGGGCCTCTGACTTTTCTCCACCCCAGGAGGTCTGCCGCCTATCTTTCATGCCCACCGTGGCCACAGCGACATGGCTGGTCTCTGTAGGTAGAGAGGTGACCAGTGGTTTCAGTCTGATGGGGGCTTGCCTACCCCAACTCCTCTGTCCCCGGGCCTCTCCACAAAGCTTGGCTACAAATGCTGCCAGCTCTGCACCCCGGGGACTCCGTGAGCCTTCACTTTGGAGACGGGGGTAGGGGGGTGGGGGCTGTGGGAGGGAGATGCCGGCACTAGGCACTTACCCCCGCTTGCACTTCTTGTAGACTTTGTAAATGTTCTCTTCGGGGAACCCATACTTCTCAGAGATCTGGAATAGAACAGTAGGGGAGTGATGGCCCGCAGCTCAAACTGCTGTTTTAATTTTGTCAAAATTGTTTTTTTCTGGAGCTGAGCCCCGGTGGCGTAAGTGGTTGAGTGTGGGACTGTGGCTGGTGGGCTTGGCGGTTCAAATCCAGCAGCAGCTCTCAGGAGCAGCGCTGGGTAGCGCCCAGGACCACCAGAGGCAGTGATACGCAGCCCCCCCCCCCAAAAAAAATTGTTTTTTTCTTAACATGATAAAAAAATTCCTGGAGGTTTTAAAAACAACTCGTATTTCCTGATTCATTCAAGGCTGACAAAGCAAATCTGGGACAGGTCTGAATCTAAAGTCTGTCTGTGCTGGAGTGGTACTGGGCAGGGACAACACGACAGGCCGAAGCCCAGCTAGCAAGGCTGTCTCCCTGGGGGAAAACAGGGCCTCGCGCCTGCTCTAGGATGCTGCAGAGCTGGAAGCCATGGCGGCCAGCTCGGATGGCAGCCCACCCTCTGGCTGGGAAGGCCTTCCTCTCTCCCCGGGGGGTCCTGCTAGGCACCCCAGCTCCTGCCATTGGGCTCCACCCTCCTTGTTTCCGTGCTGGCGACCATCCCAGCACACCCATCCTTTCCAGCACGAGGTCTGCTCTGGGGTCACAGCACCTGCCATGAGCGGCCCACTGTGAACCAGTCTGAAGCCCAGAAAACAACTCCTATCCATATGATGGGAAAGAGACAGAGAAGAAATCGACAGTCATCTATAAGCCTCTTTCTCAGAGATGAATATTAATAGCATCTGGGTATATTTCTGATCAAATTTGGGTCACCTGTGAAGATTTCTTATCTCCCACCTAGCTTTTTAGGTAACTTTTTTTACTTGGTGTTGTCTGATAAGGTTTCTGATGTCCCAACAAACTCACGCCAACCACCCTTTTCCGCGGCTGTAAGATGACCAGAAGAGCACCTCAGCCTGAGCCCCTGCTCCAGTGTTGGGCGCTGAGAGGGTCCACTGCCAGCGCCCCATCACCAAGTTGGGCAGCCGTGGCCAGTTCCTCAAGGAGACAGGACGAGAGTCTACCTCAGAGGTTTCTGTTAGGGCTAATGAGCCTGTGTGGAACACCTCGGAGAGTTCCCGGCCTGTGCTAAGTAAGATAGGGCTTGACAAGAGGCCATGGTTGCCATGTTAGAAGTAGAGCAGTGGGGACGCCCCTCGAGGCGGGATTTTGTATCCCCATGTGATGGGTGGGGAGCCGAGGCCGGAAGAGGATGGGCCATGCGCCCAAGGACCAGCCTCAGACCCGGGTTCCCACCCCATCCTTGCTCCCCATGTTGGCACTTAGCCCGCAAAGGAGGAGACGGCGGTACAGAGGGCTGAGTGCTCACTCCCAAGATCCCCCTGGGCAGGTCCCCTGGTGCCATGCAGTTTGGGCCAAGTTTCCCGGCTTCTGGAGCCTCAGCAGCCTGGTCTGTGCCCTGGTGGGGCGACCAGCTGGCTGTGCTTCCTGTGCCGGAATACTCACGGCCCAGTCCCTGTACTGGGCATGTGACCGTGCTAGTGTTGCTGGCTGCCCTGCCGGCAGGAAACGTCTCTGAGCTTGGTCTCTACGGCGAAGTGGTCAAGAGCGACCAGGAAGGTCTCCTCAGCTGAGAGGAAGCACAACTCAGGGTCTTCCCAACGGTGACCTGTCCACCTGCAGGAAGGGTCGAGGACGTGTGGTCCCCTCCTGCTGGAGGCAGGGACATCAAGGGCGGGCACCCATGGCAAGAGCTGTTTGGGTGGCAGGTCTGGGGAAAGGGCAGCAGGTGGCCTGTTCAGTTGTGAAGGTGGCAAGAACCAGCCAAGAAAACGAAGCAGAAGACAGGCTTTCAAGCAGAAATACCGAGAGCAGGAGGCACTCAAGGAGCTTAAAGGCAGGGGTTGTGGGGAGGGGCCCCAGGCCACCAATGAAATAAACAGTTCTGGCAAAACAACAACAAAAATGAGGCGTGGCCAAGGTGATGGCCGCCCTGGGTCCCCTTTAAGTAAACACTGACTTTCCCTGCTAGAACATCTGTTGCCTCCTGCCGCTGGCGTGGCGCTTTGAGTAAACGTTTGTAAATGAGTAGAAGAAACCATAGGATGGTTTGTGGCTAATTCTTCTCCCTCAGCCGTTCCTATCTTAGCTGTGCGCTCAGAGCAGACCCCGTCTGAGCCCTGTCACAGTCCACTCTCTGGTCTTGGTTCTGCCCCGAGTTCTGTACCACCCGGAACTAGACCAACTCCCCTGACACGGAAAAAGAGTGCCGATAAGGGCTGCTTGGGAAAGCGCTCTGGAGGGGAGCCTTTCCAGTCTGTCCACCCTGAAGGCTCGCGGTCTCTCTTCAAGTGACAGCCGTGGCCTTTTGTGAGTCCCACTTCCTGGGGCTGGTGCCAGGCGGGGCTAACGATATGTAAAGAGAACAGGATCGGATGGCCTCACGGTGCAGAGGGCCTGGGCAGGATCCCAGCGCTGTCACTTCAAGCCGAGTAACCTTGGCACGTCCCTCCCCTCTGGGGGGCTGTTTCCTCAGGGGAAAGGTGGCACGGATGACAGGGCCCACCCCTGGGGCAGTGAGGGGCCAGCAGTGCAGCGGGCCTGAGAAAACCACACCTGGTGCCCTGTGGGGCTTCAGACCCCCCGCACCAGGGTTAGGGTGCCTGGCAGTCAACCCCAAGGTCAGCAGGGTGGGCCCAGGAGTGGCTCCACTCTCCAAGTCACGGCTGCCTTGAGGCCCCAGGGAGGCAGTTCTACTCAAGTGGGAATTGAGGTCTGGTTTGGTTTCGGGTCTGGTGCTACGATTGAATTCGCCAGTTCCATCCAGGCCTGATCGCGGGGGGCTCCCTCTGGCTTCCCCCAGGGGCCTGACCTTTACACCCATCTGGCCCCAGGGGCCATGCCTGCTCAGATTTCCTCCGAGCCTTAGGACTGGCTGTGGGCTTTGCTCAGAGCTGGGGAAGGCCCCCTCCCTCCTGCCTGCCTCCCCCCTGGCCTGGAGAGAGGAGCGTGCGCCTGGGCCTGGCCCTTTGGGTTTCATTCCCATTAAAACAGAAACAGGTTTGCAAAGCCAACAAAAAGCCCCGCCTGTCCGACAGCAGCCATCAGATTAAGAGATGGATGGTGTGGGCGACTCCCCGCGCCGAGATAGCATCAGGAGCCCTCTCGCAGGCCCCACACGGGGCGGGGCAGGGCGACCCTCCGAAAACTGAGTTTCCAGACTCTCTCTTCCAGAACCTGTCCGTGGGAAATCCCTACTGTGACAAGGACTAGTGAGAGGAGCCCAGCGGGTGGGCGAGAATCAGGGTGGGGGCGGGGGGCCGGGAGGCGTCTTACCGCATTGCGCAGCCCCTGCAGGTCTGGCGTCTTCAACATGAGGGCGTCGAACACCTCCTCCGTCTCCCTGCGCACGTACAGCAGGACTGGAGGGCAAGGGGGAGTATTAGGGTCCGGGAGCTTAGGGAAGTAAGCACCTCACTTCTGTTCTCTGCCCAGAGACCCAGCGCTCCACCTGGGCACGTGGCCCCTAGGCCCACCCACAGGCGCCTGGGGCCTTAGACCCCATGCACGCCCGCTTTGGTGGGTTGAAAGCCCCACCCCCTGCGAGACCTTGAGAAAGTGCTCTGGGCACTGAGAGCCTCAGTTTATCCACCTGTAAAATGGGGGGGGGGCGTTGCCAGCCAGCACCGACTCAATGGTATCCAGTGGGAGAGGCCCTGAGCCCACACTTCACCTTACGCAGCAGCCCCTGCAGAGCAGAGGTCTGGCCTTGCTCCTGACAGGCAGCTACAGCCCAGGGGTTTGACCTGGGGGGGGAGTCGGCTCCAGGCAGAGAGAGAGTCGAAGCCGGACGTCTGTCTCCCCCCACTCCCACCATCTGCTTTAGAGGCGGTCGCAAGCTGGCCAACTCCCCCCGCTGGGCCAGGTGTTACTGCTGGGCCCACAAAGGCAGGCCCCCTCCGCTTTGGGGCCATCTCTTCCGCATCCAGAGTTCTCCTCACCCACCTCCCCGTACGAGGTGGCCCTCACGCAGCGCCGAGGCAGAGAGCAGTCTCTGCCTGGCCAGTAGCCCCTGTGTCTCTGGTGTTGGGCATGGCCTCATGGGCGGCACGGTGGGGTAGGGTGGGGTGGGTAACCAAGGGGAGGGGTGAGGTACCTCTCTGGAGATCCTCTTCTTTGGCCTGCTTGGAAGGCAGAGGCTCAAACTCCTCGGCGAAGGGTGAGCAGGTGCGCTTCAGAGGCAGCCTGGAGGGACAGCAGGGAAAGGCACGTGAGGGACCCAGTGGGACCCCCAGGGACCCTGGAGG
>PVJH01016516.1:0-50311 GCA_004026705.1 Nesogale talazaci
TACCATAAGATTCACATTAATTTCTTGTCAGACACTACGCAGGGAAGAAAACAATGACATGACAAAGTTTTCAAAGGAAAGCCTGGCAACTAAAGAATGTGTATCCAGTAACAGTTTCATTTAAAAATGAGGAGATTTTTAGAAATTTCAAGATAAACAGAGGAGAATTTCTACCCACCAGATGAGGCTTACAAGAAGAAAGGCATTTCATTCCTGTCGTGGGCTATAAGTTGGGTTGTGACCCCCAAGCCAGCAATTCAAATGCACCGGTCGCTCTACGGGAGAAAATGAGGCTTTCTGCTCCTCCACGGATTTCGTTTCGGAAAGCCACACTGGCAGTGACACTGTGTCCCGCGGTGTCGGGGAGAGTCCAAACGGACTTGAGAGCAGAGAGTGAGTGACGAAGAGCAGCGACAGCTGACAACGTCGAGTGATTCATTGCGAGGGACAGTGACGGAATTACAGGGGGAAGGCGAAGGCAAAAGGGGAGTGAGCAATAACAACCTAAAGCATGCGGCAAAGAATGAAGATCTAGGCTAGATAGAGACTTTATATTAAGGAACTGCCGGAGACCTCACAAAGTTGATGGTGACAATGATATTACAAAATAATGGAATTTCTTCACAAACTTCTTCAAACTCCCTTATACAACAGATAATTTGAATTATAAGGTATTATATATCAAACTCAAACTCACAGCCATCAAGCCAATTCTGACATATAGCAATCCTATTAATAACACAGAAAGTAAACAGCAAAATTATACAACAAACTACAGTAAAACAAAAAATAGCTCAATAGCCACTGAAACGAGAATAACAAAAGAGACAAAAGGGATAAAAAGTAGTGGAGGAAAAGAGAAAGCACTAAAAAAAAAAAAAAAAAAAAAAAAAAAAAAAAAAAAAAAAAAAAAAAAAAAAAAAAAAAAAAAAAAAAAAAAAAAAAAAAAAAAAAAAAAAAAAAAAAAAAAAAAAAAAAAAAAAAAAAAAAAAAAAAAAAAAAAAAAAAAAAAAAAAAAAACCATGAAAAGTCCCCAAAATCTCATAAAACATACACTATAACTACAGACCACGTTATTCTGTCAATACTTACCTCGAACATCAATGGATTAAGTACTCAAGATAATAAGAGGGGGGCAAATTGGTTAAGAAAATGCACCCCTTCTATATACGGTTTACAAGAGACACATTCCTAGGTCCAAAGAAACAAACAAATTAAAAATCAGGAGACGCCAAGAGGTATTCATTTAAATATTAACCAAAGGAGAACAAAGGTGGCCTGATGATATCAGAAAGATGACAATGAGGATTCTGAACGTAGAACTTCATGGGATATCTGAAACCATGCCACGTGAGCATCAGGGCTGCACCCTTCACCACAGTTAGCTAATCTGTACACTGAGCAAATAATCTGAGAAGCTAGACTACATAAAGCAAAAACAAACTGAGCCCTGGTGGCACAGCAGTTGTGTGCGGGACTGCAGCCCACAGGGTTGATGGTTCAAATCCAACAGCAGCTCTCCAGGAGCAAGGTTAAGTTTCCTACTCCCACCAGGGCAGTGATGCAGGAAAAAAAAAGATACAAAGAAAGAAAAAACAAGGCATTAGAATTGGAACAACTTGGGACACAGAGATGACACAATCTTATTTGCCAAAAGTATAAGACTTCACGCGGTTACTTATTACAACGATCAAATGCGAGTCTTGAATGTGGACTATAATTTGATAACAAGAAAGCAATTCTCCTCAGTGAAGAAGGAAAGGGGAAGAAGTGATGCATTTGAATTGTGGTGTTGGGGAGCAAAACTGACAATGTCATGACTGTTGGAAGAACAAACAAACCTTTCTCGGAGGAAGTGGTCAGAATACCTCTTACCAGCAAGGAAGGAGAGACTGACTCATCAGGAGAGTAGAGTGAGCAAAAAGGAGGAAGACCCTCCAAAAGATGGACTGATAGAGTGGCTGCAATACGCGCTCAAACAATTGTGAGGATGGTACAGGTCTGGGCAGTGTTTTGCTCTTGTACACAGGGTTGATCGAGTAGCGTCAACTTGACGGTATTTAATTACAACATGAAAAGTGTATCTAAATAAATTTACTCAATAAATAGAAACAATGCTTACAGCTCAGAAGAGAAGCTGGGATTCAAGTTCATATGGGAGTCAGTGGAGTGCAGGGGTGGTGCATAGGACTAAAAACTAATATAACCAAAACCTAGTGGTCTGAACTTACCCAGAAACACCTTCTAAGAAAGCCCTGGTGACCTGCTTCCAAAAAACCATAGTCTTAGAAACTCTATGCAGCACTGATTTATTCTGTAAAACACAGAGCCACTATGAGTCAAGAGACTGAACAACAAATAATAATTGGTTTGGGTGATTGGCCTAATACTATAGGTCAGAGATGAAGTCCTATTTAGATAAAGGAAGGAAAAAGAAGGAATGAAGGAAAGAAAGAAAAAGTACAGACAGAAGACCAATAACTACCTGACCATAAAGATCAACAATTAAAGGCTAGGCCCAGGGAAATGGAAAAGATAAAATCTGCAACACAGGTTTGAGAACGGCCTTCATTAGGCACTAAGCTAACTCTTTTCCTCTAAAACAGGCAAGATAAGTCATCAAAACTGGTAAATAGAAAGTGACCGCCACACACTCTCAATTTTCTCTACCACAAAAGGAAAGGCCACACACTGAGAGAGGGAACAGAAGGCCTGAGCAAAGTGAAGAGGTTGGATTAGCCACAAGGAACACAGGAAGCACGGCCACCCTAGTAACAAACAAAAGGCTGGCACTGAAGGGTCTAATAAAGTTGGAGGCAAGACACAATAATAACTCCATTGGGAAGGGCTGTATGAACTTCAAGTAGAATTTAGCAACCCACAAAAGATGCAGGGTAGGCTTAATTCAATGTCAAGAGCTTGCATAATGGGGAAAAGCGTGATTCAAGGAAACAAAATGTGCAAAGGGCTGATACTTTGGAGAAAGAAAATATAGCCAGGAGAATAACATTGTGAAAAAGCTAAAGGGGGTAAATGGAGGTGTGAAAAAGAAAAATCAACAAAAATGAAGGTGTGAAAAAGCTCATCAATGAATGGATGAGCTACTGAAGTTTAAAACTTTGGAAAGAAAAGCTTGATGAGGTTTCAAGGTGGAGTCATGGGAGTAAGGTGCTGGAATGTGATAAAGTCATCGGCATAGAAGTCAAGAAACTGCACTAAGAGAGTACCAAACAAATCATCCCCCAAGATGACACCAGTAATTGAGGTAGACAGAAAGACTGCAAGCAAGATTATCAAGTTAGGTTCCCTGGACTTTATCACTTATGAATAGTATTAAAAACAAAAAAATAATAAAAGTTCAATTCAATATGAACAGACATCCTCTACAACTATATGAACTAACAATGGTGAATTAATCCGATTTTTAATCTTCACTAGTCATTTTAAAAACCATAGATTTCTTTTAAGCAATATTAGAGGATCATTTTTAAATTTTATATAATCTCTACTGGAGTAAAAATTTTAATTGCCAACGATAATTCGTGGCAAAATAATTAAACACCGATTTCTCTAAGGAATCTTATCATATTTTGAAAATGGAATCTGAGGAATTGTAATTTTTCATTTTGCCTATTTTTAGAACTATATTATATATTCAAAGAAATCATGATTTAATTCTTGACAAATTCAAGGTCAATCAAAAAATAATCTAAAGTCATAAAAAAAAAATCTTTGGAAAACTAAATAGGAGTTCTCAGTATAGTTACAGAATACCTGCAGTTCAGGCTGAATAATACATATAGTTTTTATAAGTAGCTAACCATTCCATCAATGAGCTAAGAATATATAACGAAAGATAGTGCTGACTTTAAAAGAGGGTTAACTGTGCTGGATATACATCTCTATGTAGTATTGCATTCTCAAACTCTATGTCAACATGTTACCTTTTCTAGAACTTTCCCATTTTATGGGTCTCTTTTTTTGTCTGTTTGAAAAGAGATGAGTTTAAGAGTTATGACAATGCTGAAAGAAATTTAAAATTTGTTTTGCATTTGTTGTATTCCATTCTTGTTCTTTCAGAGGTCCTTCACATACATATACATACTTTTTCAAAATACTTTCCCCTACTTCTCGGAAGTCCAAGGGTTCTTTGTGTGTAAAACAGCTTGCTCCAGAAGCCTCAGTATCTACTTCATGCTTTTCTGGTTGTCGATTTGCACAATACTTCAATCCCCAGTAACACATTTCTCCAGTGTACATCATAGCCAGCAAATGAATGTCACTAAAGATTCCTGAGGAAATCAATTAAATTGAAAGATTAGAATCTAAAAGTTAAAAAAAAAAACACTATTTATAGAAACTATTTTTCTCAACATCGTTTAATATTTTCTTCTATAGCATCTCTACTTTTTATCTATAAAAATAAAATGTCAGTCCTCGACCTTCCCCGCTTGCAAAAAGTCACATTTTTTAAAAAAGTGCTATTTAAAACAATGTATCCCTACTTTTTTTTTTTAAAGTATGTAGGACCTCTTTGAAAAAACAAATGTATGAAAATTCAACTAAATTCTTGACATATTTCCAGACTGTTCTCTGACTCCCTGCATCCGTCTTATTAGTGAACTTTGATTTGGAATATATATTGATATTAGTGCAAAAGATACAGTTAAGCTTTCTACTCTTTTTAATGTCTATGGAAACTAAGATACACCCCTCATGACTTCAAGACCGATAATTTTAAATGATCAGAGATAATAAATTATATATAAGATAAAAAGATATACTCCAGGAGTTTCATAATAAAATTGAAAAAAATTCTTATTATTAGGGGGAGAGCTCCCTGTAGACAAGTCATTAAATAATGAAATATTTTTGCTACACATAGTATACAATTTTTACTTCAAGAAAACAGACACACCTGGAATCAAAACAGATTCCTTTTGGGGGGGGGGGGAGCGAGGGGGCATCACTGCCCTCTGGTGGTCGTGGGAGCTACCCAGCCTTGTTCCTGGAGAGCTGCTGCTGGATTTGAACCGCCAAGTTCGTGGGCCGCAGTCCTGCACTCAAGCACTATGCCACCGGGGCTCAGTCCTCAAAATAGATTCCTGACTGAGTTACTGACTCTGCATAGTCCCCAAACTCTTGAGCCTCCATGCACTATAAAAAAATAATGATTTGACATACCCCACTTACCTCTTAAGGGATACATAAAAATGTACATAACATTTCAGAAACAATTATAAGATCCTATTAAAATATATGACCATTTAACTTGTCAAGCAAGTAAAACACAAGAAAGTGATTTATTAAAATATATAAGTACTATGCAATTAATAAAGGTTATGTCAATGAGTAAATATCATAATTTCAATTACTCTTGGAAAACGCTTATGATAGAACTAAATCAAACTCACTACCACCTAGTCAATTCCAATCCATAATAATCCTATAGGAAAGACTACAATTTCCCCATGGGGTTTTCAAAATACTTCAGCTAACGTTCATCCTCCCATAGCAATTCTGAACTCTATTACACCCCAATGGGTCCATCAATATATGTGCAGGGGGATGTTACTCAATGGATGTTAAATGACATAGTTTTGTTACTACAGTTTTTACATATAAAGCTAATTTCACTTAATAATTATAAAGTGAAACTATTTTTTAAAACTATTCTAAGTTCAAAGAACATAAAACTTAGAGAACAAAGTTCATTTATCAAAAAAAAAAAGTGTATTTGTCAACATTGAATAGTATTTCTCATCTTTTCTTCTCTTGACGTTAGGGATCTGATAAAGTCCTAATGACTGGATGATAATTCCCGATAGCAGTAATCCACAGTCAAAGTAGGGCGCCAGTAAAGTTTGAGGAAAAAAAAAATTTCAGATACTCCAAACAAATCCATGGATTTACGATTTAGAGTACTCCTAAGGAAATAATTTAAAGTGCTCTTCAGATAGAAACAAAGAATTTATAGATCCATCATTGCTACAGCAAGTCTCAGGCTTTACCACCTTCCAGTCGTCAATGTCAGCAAACGCTTTAGCTGCATATTATAAACTCACACAGTAATAGGATGGACTGAGGGAAGACTACCCAGCAGTTGGGTCCTGCTTGATTATCCCTTGGGTCGCTCAGTGCAAGGTCAGCAGTTCCAACTGCAAGCCGCTTCTGGGGAGAAAGATGCTTTCTGCTCTCATAAAGGTTCAGACTCAGAAACACAGGTGCTCATTTTCCTGTCCTTCCGGGTTGCTACAAGTCGGAACCAACGCACCGAGGGTGCTGAGTCGACTAAAAGTTGATGTGAAAGAAGCCGCCTTGACCCCCGCCCCGGCTAAATGAAAGTGAGCTATGTCTAAGGAGTCACGGGAATCGTAACTGCAACAGCAACTCAATAATCTGGGGAAAAGAAAAGCCACCATCAGCCCTAAGTGCACATCTGATCTTCTGTTGCCTGGCACACAGCTTCAATGTGTAAGGTCACACACAGCGGTAGCCATCAATGCTTATAGGGGAGGTTCTGCAGGTGCTACTAGGGCAAGTTCTCTGAAGTTCCTATTTATTCTCATTACAGATGATGACATGAAGGCCCCGTAAAGTTAAAGACCTTCCCCAAGATTATAGACCAATGAAAGAGGAAATCTACTGGGCCTTGAGGTCTATGATCTTTCTTACCTAGTAAGTCACCCTGCGCTTACCCTATACACAGCATTCTCTCGGTCATCCAGTCAATTCTGACTCTTTGAGACATACTATCCGGCAGGCAGACCTCTCCCCAGGGACTTTGGACACTGCAAATCTTTATGAGAGTCGACAGTCTCATCTTTCTCCTGCAGACTGGCTGGTGATTTCAACCTGCTAACCAAGCAGTTAGCAGGCCAATGCGTAACCCAGTATGCCACCAGGGCTTCGACATACAACTCTCTTGGGAGTCTAAAAGAATTCCCGTGTGAGTGTGTCTGGTAGTACTTAAAGGAGTCCTTCTGGCACAGAGGTGAAGAATTCAACTGCTATCTGAAAGGGTGGTAGTCTAAACGCACCAGTTTCTCTGCAGGAAAAAGAAAAGATAGGGATGTATAGCTGTGGAAGCCCAATAGGGCAGTTTCTGCTCTGCTGCACGGAGTAGCTATGAGAGGGATTCGACTTGGTGGTAATGGCTTTGGTTTTTTGTTTTACTTAGGTGACATTTTCATTATTACTGAGTTTCAGACTTCTTTTCATTATCCAGTAAATTTTTTTTTTGTTTTGTTTTGTTTTTTTTTTTTTTTTTGGGGGGGGGGGGATCACCGCCCTCTGGTGGTCGTGGGAGCTACCCAGCCTTGCTCCTGGAAAGCCACCACTGGATTTGAACTGCCAAGCCTGTGGGCCGCAGTTCTGCACTCAACCACTATGCCACCGGGGCTCAGGCCCCAATGAATTTTATATACAAGTAGCGTATATTACAGAGAATAGCAATGTCAGTAAGATTATACAATCTAGCAAGTACATATCACAATGTACTGAGGAAGAAAAAGTAGATACAGTATTAGATAAACCCAGAGATGTGGAAGTTGCTTCAGAGAACTTTGTTTAGTTCACACCTAAACTGCCATTAAGATAGATAGGTAGAAGAAAAGATGTAACGACTTAAAATGGGAAGGAGGACTGATCTCTAGCGTGTCTGTTGAGAATGCTAGAGCCCTGGGAGGAGGAACTGTAGTGTCCCTGCGATAAAGTGAAAACACTTGTCATGGCTTTTCTATGCATAGTCTTTGTAACTCCTACTCAAGGACTGAATGGGAACACGCAAATAAGGTGATGGGTCCACCTAATAAAAAAGATGTAGAGGACTTTAATGAGGAGCTTGGACAGTTGTGCCATTCAGCCTGGTACGAAGTGAGCCATTCCAGAAGCAGGAGGAGTTAGAAAGAGCCGCTTGCAGAGCACGTGAGAGCCTAGCGGGAAGAGTAAGCAGCCTGTGTGAAATGGCGGCAGCAACAAAGCCAGCAGCAGAGGTGGCAGCATGGAGATCATGAGACAGAGCAGCGAACTTCCCAGCCCACAGATCAAGTAAACTTGAATGCCTTCATTTGCTGATGGGGGTCAAATCCCAAATGATAAGAAACAGCTGTCAACAAGCCCTCGATGGATGGACTCAGGTGCTGAGCTTCAATAGGACAATTGTGAGATGGCACGGGACCAGGCAGTGCTTCACTCTGGTGTACCCAGGGCCCCAATAAGTAGGAACTGACTGGATGGTAGTGGGTCTAAAATGTTTCTGGAGCTCTTTCTAATTTTCAAGCTACAGAAATGGAAAAAAGACCTTGTGAGCTGAAAACAAATTTCTTTTAACATTTCAGTGATCTAAAAATCTCAACAAGCCAAACTCACTACCACCAAGTTTGTGCCAACTGACAGCAACCCTAGAGGGCAGAGCTGCCTCTGAGTTTCTGAGACTGTAAGTGCTTATGCGAGTAGAAAACCTCATTGTCTCCTGTGGAGCAGCTGGTGGTTTGAAATCGAGGGGTGGCAGTCCAACTACCAAAGTTTATCAATTCCTTCAACTAGCTACAAGCCAGAGCCCCTGCGTCAGGTTGATTACAGTCTTATGGGACAGTAGAACTGCTGCAGCGAAGCTACTGTACACAAACATTCCTGGGGTGAGGTCCAGGTAGTATGGCAGGGGCCAGACCAAATCCAGGGATACATAAAGTAGCGAGCAAAAAAGGAGGGGTAAAAAAGAAAAAGAAAAAAACAGGTCAGCAGGGGAAACAGGGCACTCAAGCATACAAGGGGAGGATACTGTTTATACCTTCACAAGGAAAGAAGGACCCGACTTCAACCGAATGCTTCAAGATGTGAATGCAACATACCGGCATGAAGCAAGGAACCAGTACAGGTCTGAGGGGCTGATCCCAATCCCAACTACTCGGAAAGCAGCCCCTCCTTCCAGAAGAATTTATTTCAGAGCACTGAAGCGGCAGCTCAGGGAGAGGGACATGTCTGAGCACAGCAGTACCTAAGAGCAAATGAAGGGGGAGGAACAGAGAGTGGAGCACATCCTGGCTCATCAAGCCCTGAGAACAGTATCCCTGCTCAGAGCAGCCAAAGCACAGAGGACCACAGGGCCACCGCACTATGAGCTACGCTATCCCTCACTGACCCACAGTGCTATGGAGGACAACAATGCAGACAGTGTGGGACTGCACCCGATCTGACCCCATCACACCAAGGCAAAACACTGAGGACATGCAACAGAGTAACTGCAAGGGAAGCAGACCTGGGAAGTCCCGACGGAATAGCAAAAATAGACTTTGACCAAAACACGCTCCTAAACATCAACAAATAGACCTGCAACTATTTACAGGCGTTTCTTTTTTGTGTCACTGGTTCTGTTTGCTTTTGATACTTGCTTTGCTCTGTCTTGTTTTTCTGCACATTATTATCTCTGCAGGTCTATCTTGTTAAGGTAATCTGGATAAACAATCTGGAGGAGAAAACAACAGAACTGAGGAGAACGGGGAGGTGGGGCAAAGGAAGAGAAGGGATGTTAAGAAACCCAGGGACAAGGGAACAAGTGGTTCTAAAACGGTGAAGAGAAGAGCTTAAGTGTGTATGAGGCTTGGTAGGACTTGATCAAGGGCAATTATAATCGAGAGGAATTATTGAAACCCAAATGAAGGCTGAACATGATAGTGTGACAAGAGGAAAGTAAAAAGAAATAGAGGGAAGAACTAGGAGGAAACATATACACAAGTAAAAATACAGGCATGTACACATGTAGATATATTTATATATGAAGAGAAGGAAATAGATATATATTTAAAGGCTTAGTATTACAGTAGCCGATGGACATTAGGCCTCCACTAAACTACTCCCTCAATGCAATAACACTTTGATCTATTAAACTGACATTCCACGATGCTCACTTTCCTGACAGGGTTGTTGAAGACATATTGGGTGCATAAGCAAACGTGTTGAAGAAAGCTGATGGGGCTGAAGATAAATAAGTGACCACCTAGCTCAGAAGCAACAAAGCCCACATGGAAGAAGCACACCAATCTGTGTGACCACAAGGTGTCGATGGGATCAAGTATCAGGCATCAAAGAACAAAACATCATTATTACTGTAAATGAGGGGAGTGCAAAGCTCATCTATAGGAAACTGGACATCACCTTACAAAAGTCGTGGGGAAGAGATAAGCCAGTCAGGGTGCAGTGAAGCAACAATGAAATATGCAACTTTTTTTCTAGTTCTTAAATGCTTCATCTCCATCCACTATCATGATCCCAATTTTACCTTACCAATCTGATTAGAGCAGGGGATGTACACTGGTACAGATAGGAACCAGAAACACAGGGAATCCACGATCCTTCAGGACCAGTGGTGAGTGGCAATACCAGGAGAGTGGAGGGAAGGTGAAGTAAAAAAGCAGAACCAATTACAAGGATCTACATATAACCTCCTCCCTGGGGTGTGGGCAACAGAGAAGTGGGTGAAAGGAACATTGGACAGTATATGACAAAATAACAATAATTTATAAATTATCAGGATGATTCAAAAAATAAAAAAAATAAATAATAAAAATAATTTATAAATTATCAAGGGTTCATGAGCAGGGAGGGAGGGGAAATACAAGGAGCTAATATCGAGGGCTTAGGTAGAAAGAAACTATTTTGAGAATCTATTTTGATCACCACAAATGTACAAATGTACTTTGCATACAATAGATGTATATATTGATTGTGATAAGAGTTATATGAGCCCCCAATAAAATGATTTTTTTTTTAAATGGCAACACAGAACGGTAGAAGGAAGGTTGGGTAGGAAGGGGAAACTGATTGCAAGAATCTACATATAACCCCCACCCTGGGGGACAGACAACAGAAAGGTGGGTGAAGGGAGACATCACACAGTGTAAAACATGACAAAACAATAATAATTTATAAATTATCAATGGTTAATGAGGCAAATGAAGGGGAGTGCCGTGTGGGAGAGGAAAAAAATGAGGAGCTGATACCAAGGGCTCAAGTAGAAGGAAAATGTTTTGAGGATGATGATGGCAACCAATGTACAAATGTGCTTGACACAATGGATGGATGCATAGATTGTAGTAAGAATTGTATGAGCCCTCAATAAAATGATTTTTAAAAAAAGCTCCAATGCTGTAAATCTTTGTGGGACTGGCTGGTGGACTTGAAGCACTAAGTTTAGGCTAGCAGCACAATGCTTTACCTTAGCAGTGTACTAGGGCTCTCTTAGCTACCAACAGGCTGCAAAGAGACTCTGGGAAAATGGAAGTTTGGGCTTTTTTTTTTTTAAAATGAAGCAAATGGAATTTTCGCACAAACTTTTTGAAGCCCACTGGTCAAGTAAACCCTAGAGTAAGTCTTTTACCTAACACAATACTGTCTTAGAGAAAATACTGTTTACTAAAAGAGAAGGGGCCAAAGTAAATTCCCACTCATAGTGACCTCTCGAGGGCTTAAGGCTATAATCTTTACTGAAGCAGATAGCTCCATCTTTCTCCTGAACACTAACTGGTGGATGTGAACCAGTAACCATTCCAACACTTCATGGATAGAGCTTTCAGAGCTTTTAGGTTCTTACATGTTAGGAGCCTGCAAGTCATGCTGCACAAATCCAGAAACAATTATTAATTTATATTGTATTTTATCTAAAATGTCTTCCACTGAAGCTGAGGGGTCCTGGTTCTAACAATAATGTAGAAATATGGTTCCGCCATGAAGCTACAACATACCAACTCTGGGCTTTTCTATGTGAAAGGATTGCAAATGTCTACTTTGTTAAAAGTCAACTGCAGTAAGTAGCCAGATAGAAATTGTGATAAATACTGTCCAGAGTTATATGAGCATAGAAATCAAGCGTAATATGTAATTCTCCCAAAATTACTATGTGGAACATGATAGAATTATTTGCCTTCATTACACAAGACTTTTTTTGAAAAAAAGATAATTTTATGAGGGGCCCTTATAGCACTTTATAACAATCCATACTATAATATCAAGCATGTTTCTACATATGTTGCCATCATTATTTTGTAAATATTTACATTCTATTTGCGCCCTCATTGTAAGTTTCTTTTTTTAAAATCATTTTATTGGGTGCTCATACAACTCTTATCACAATCCATATATAAATCCATTGTATGTCAAGCATATTTGTACATTTGTTGCCATCATCATTCTCAAAACATTTGCTTTCTTCTTGAGCCCTTTGTATCATCATTTTGTCCCTCCCTTAATATTTTATAAATTATTTTGTCATATCTTATACTGTCCAATGTCTCCCTTATCCCACTTTTCTATAGTCCGAACCCCAGGCAGGCGATTATATGTAGATCCTTATAATTGGTTCCCCCTTTCTACCCCACCTTCCCTCCGTCCTCCTGGTATCACTACTTTCACCACAGGTCCTGTAGGGATCATCTGTCCTGGACTCCCCATGTTTCAGGTTCCTATATGTACTAGTGTACAACCTCTGGTATAAGTGGTTTTGAAAGGTAGAACTGGAATCAACTGGATAGTGGGGGAGGAGGAATCAGTGAAGAACTAGAGGAAACTTCTGTTCATCATTGCTACAATGCGCCCTGATTCGTCTCCTCCCCACAACCCTTCTATAAGGGTTACCTATAGATGGGCTTTGGGTCCCCAATCTATACTCCCCTTCATTTAAAATGAACAGTCTTTAGTTCTTTGATGTCTGATACCTGATCCCTTCGGCACCTTGTGGTCACACAGGCTGGTGTACTTCTTCCATGTGAGCTTTGTTGCTTCTGAGTTAGATGGCTGCTGTTTACCTTCAAGCCTTTAAGACCCCAGACACTATCTTTTGATAGTTGGGCAACATCAGCTTTCTTCACCACATTTGCTTTTGTACACATTTGTCTTCAGGAACCTTGTAGGGAAGGTGAGCATCATAGAATGCCAACTTAATAGAACAAAGTGTTCTTGACCTGAGGAAGCACTTGGTGGAGGCCCAATATCCTTCTGCTATGTTAATACTAAACCTATAAATATATGCGCGTAGATCTATTCCCCATCATCTTTTATGTTTGCCTATGTACATGCCTGTATGTAGACCTCCTAAATGCCCTTTGCCTCCTAGTTCTTCCCTCTTTTTCTTTTATTTTACTCTTGCCCCATTATCATGTTCAGCCTTCATTTGGGTTCAGTAATTTCTCTTGGTTACATTTTTTTGCTATAAACTTGAAATTTAATTAAATCAGAACGATATCTAATAAAAATATTATCTTTTTTGGGGGGATGGGGGGGCAACACTGCCTCTAGTGTTCGTGGGTGCTACCCAGTGCTGCTCCAAGCCCGTGGGCCACAGTCCCACACTCAACCATTTACACCACCGGGGCTCAGCCAAACTTCTTAACACCTTAAAAAGCTTTAAAACATTTCAAAAATCTCAAAAGAATCACATTACCTTCACTCAGTAATTTAGCTGTCTCAAGGTCTTGAAAGGAAACTCCTTCATTTAGCTGGATAGGACATCGATAATTTAGCATCTGTAGCA
Organism: Nesogale talazaci; assembly: GCA_004026705.1. Taxonomy (NCBI): domain Eukaryota; kingdom Metazoa; phylum Chordata; class Mammalia; order Afrosoricida; family Tenrecidae; genus Nesogale; species Nesogale talazaci. The sequence continues at coordinate 13,526 of PVJH01016516.1, forward strand.
AGTAACTGATTCCATCAACAAGGTACTGAATGAGAATCAAAGGCAAAGAACCAAAAGTATTACAGGCAGAATAGTAGAAATTCCAAATATTAATTTCCATCATTTGTAACTCGGGAGAAAATGGGCTGCATTATAAATATACTGGAAGCTATATGTCAACGACAAAAAAATTCACCACATTGCAATACAAATCTATGTCCCCAAATGAGTAAAAGCTCAATTAAAACACACACCCCCCAAGAAACAAAACAAACCACCTTAGCTAAGAGCAAGTTTCCATAATATACATGGTCAAATATATTATCTGAAGAAATGACAGATTCTACAGTAACTTATTTAAAATGTGTAGAAACTAATTTATTATAAAAACACCACAAACTTTTACATCTCAAAGGTGACCTCCCACTTCCAAACCCACCTAAGTCACTGCTAAAGCAGCGTCAATGACAATGTCAAGCAAAACCAACCGCTGGGGGTGGGGCCATGGGATATCATTAATAGCCGGAAGTGTTAAGATGGATCAGAAGGTGCCCTTTGTCTAGGAGCTAGGTCATTGTGCGTTCGTTAGGAGTGATCGGCTAGCAGAGAGAGGCCTGCAATCAGGTATTTTCTTTGGGTCCTCCCCAAAATGTATTTAGGAATGAATCTAAATAATGTAATTATATTATATTTGAAAAAAAATCAAAGGCTTTAAGTAACATGGACATTCTTGCCCTTCAGCCTCACTGCCATCAGGTCAATTCCAACTCATAGCGATCCTAGAGGCAAGATAGAACTGCCTCTATGGGATTCCGAGAAAATAACTTAAAAAAAAATCATTTCACTGGGGGCTCAGACAGCTCTAATCACAACATATACACATATACTTATATACACATGTATCAGGATTTACATTGGGGGTGGATTTTACAACTCATCACCATCCACACATGTCCACTGTGTCAAGCACAACTGTACATTTGGTGCATCATCATTCTCAAGGAAAAGATGAGCGTAGAAAGCAGCATCTTCTTTATGGGATGCAGCTGGTCGTTTACAACTGCTGACCACATCAAGTGTGAACTTCTAGCTCATGAAAATTTTAAGTTTGTCATCTAATCATCATATCAACCCCAATTTATTTAAGGTTAAACAACTTTTAAAAGTAGAAGATCTGGAACTCAAACTCAGACCCTATGACTCCACTCCCTTCCAGCAGACAGCTTTCTGAAAACCGTAACATCAATATCAGAAATGTCAAAGGAATGTCACCTTTTTAAGCAGAGCGGATTTTCTGGCGAGCCACTCTCTCCTTTTGGTCAGAGAATGGCAATACATGTAGAGCAGGGCTCCTCTTCTCCAAGACAGGCATTCCAGCAGCTCATCCCCCAGCAAACCGCCACGCTGCAACACACCAAAGAGGACAGCCACAAAAAGGAGCTTGGTATTTGCAAAACCAAAGACATTACTGAACAAATGGAGGAATTCAAAACGATCTCGTCTCACCCACTGTTACTAACACAGGAATGCCTTGGTTTGAATCAATTAGCTAGATCAAAACATATTGCTACGTGAAAAAAAAGTGTCCTCAATGTACAATATTTTTTATACAAAATAACTTGAAACACATTTTAGTGGCCAATTCTTTAATATACTTGAAACAAGTACTACATCCTTTGAGTAAAAAATAACTTTCCAGAAATATATTACTTGAAGCAAGATCTTGGCTATTTTAACTACTGAGAAAAATGGATGAAAAATTACAAGCAGGAATCATAATCAAATTCTTTTAAAAGATCTATTCTTTTTTTTTCTAATGAACATTTACTCAGTTTTGCATATTGCTAAGTAGGATCCTGAGGGGAGTGCACCAATGAGCAAATAAAACATTTGTTTCCCAGAAGCTCAAGTTCTAGCTCTTTAAAACGGCAAGCTTGTGCTTCCGATGGTGACTTACTTCAAGTGACTTTGTAATGGTGCTATCAAGATTTAAATAGGCTAAGTAACTCGCCAGGATCTCATCTGTACCACTCTTATTTTTAAAACACAAATAGCATTGCATAGATTTGCAGCCTGCCTTTTCATTTAGCAATACAACAGGGCTTCAAAAAGTTTGTGGAAGAAAGAAATGAAAAGACAACTGAATTTTTTTCACTAACTTTTTGAAGCCCCCTCATGTGTCAAACTTTAAGTCAAGACACTATGTTCTCAACATATAACGTCATGCCACTTTAGATATACTACAGTACACTGACAAATTTCCACTCTGGGACATGGAGGTAATTTCTACACTCAGTATCATAAATTATTACTGCATATTACACATATATCTTTGGGACATATTTCAGGTTCATACTTGAGGCTACATTACAATAAGTAAGCCTGCTTTCAATGTTCTGGATTAATATTCCTTAACTTTCTCCTACAAAGATAAGACCTTTTAAAATAAAAAGCAAAGAAACTATAAAATTTTTCTAGATTGTCTTGATTTCTTATTTTGAAGAAGCAGGCCTTAGGAATGGAGCCCTGGTGGCATGGCGGGTTATGTACTGGGTTGCTAACTGCAAGGACAGAGCTCTGAAACCACAAGCTGCTTTGAGGAAGAAGAGATTTTCCACTCCCACAAAGATTCACAGTCCCAACCACCCACAGGAGTAATTCTAGTTTGGGTTGCTTTAACTCAGAATCAATCTGATGGCAGTGAAGAGGTGAGTGGGTACATAGGAGGTACCCTTCAGAGCCTAGACATTTCACCCTAGTGCTAAGTAGTTCAGACTACACATACTAATTTCACACTAGTTCATACATGAAAATCTTTCTAATGCTGATCAGTCAGATTTAAGAGGGTGCCGAATCAGAACAGAATCAACAACTCTACCTATGATTACAGTGTCATTGTGTCCTGGGTGATGGAGCGTAGCGATCAACAAGCTCTTGCACTATTCAATTGGCAAAAGGGGCACGGGGGGGTGGGGGGTGGGGGGGGGACTTTTAACAGAGAAAGAACCCTTGGTGGCACTGTTGGGCAAGAATTGGACAGCTAGTTGCAAAGTCAGAAGTTCAAACACATCTACTGATCCACAGATCGAAGAAGCTATCTGTTCTTTTAAAAATGTGTAAGTGATCACCTAGCTGAGAAGCAAAAAGGCCTACATGAAAACACATTAGGCTGTGTGATCATGAGGTGTTGATGGGATTATTTATCAGACATCAAAGATCTAAAACAAAAAATCATTATTGATATGACTTAGGGGAAGGGCACAAAGCCCATCTATAAATAAATGGACGGCACCTCACAGAAGGGTCACAAGGAAGAGATGAGTCAGTCACAGTGTAGTATAGCACCAATGAAAATTACAACTTTCCTTTAGTTCTTTAATGTCTCCTCTACTCCCACTATCATGATCCCAAGTTTACCTCCTACATCTGACTAGACCAGAGGATGTACACTGGTACAGAAAAGAGCTGGAAACACAAGAAATCTAGGACAAATAACCCCCTAGGACCAACAATCAGAGTAGTAATACCAAGAGGGTAAGGGGAAGTTGCGGGTAATAAAGGGGGGAACGATTGCAGTGATCTACATATAACAACCCCAACCCCCAGGGAAAAACAACAGAAAAGTGGGTAAAGGAAGATAGCAGTCAATGTAAGTTATTAAAAAATAATAAAAATTTATAAAGTATCAAGGGTTCATTTGGGGGAGGGGGGGGCGCATAAGGGGCTGATACCAAGGGCCCAGGTAGAAAGAAAATGTTTTGAAAATGATGATGGTAGCATATATATATATAAATGTGCTTTACACAATGGATGTATAGATTGGGATAAGAGCTGTAAGAGCCCCCAATAAAACGATTTAAAAAAAGGAACTATAGCCATGAAATCCTACACAGGGTTACTATGTCAGAATCTACTTGGTGGAAGTGGGTTTGTTTTTAATGTGTGCAGAAGCAATGAGAGATCAGACGGTGGCAGAATATGGATCCTATGTGTGGTTAAACACATACTAGGGAGAAAAAAAAGCCACATGATAGTAAAGTAGGAGAGTGTTTTGACACTGGCACTGTCCTTTCAGGCAAACTGACCTAGCATTAGTGCTCAGGGCTAACCATGAAAAAACAGGAAACCAATCAGGAAGATACAATATCAGGATAAAAATAGAATAACTATGGAATACCCATGCTTAGAAAATTATGAGGAACCACACTTAAATCTAATTCTATTACACAATACATTCTTGTATCACTTCATGTACAGAGCCCTGCTGGCATAGAAGGTGACACTTTGGGTTGCTAACTACAAGGTTAACAGTTCAATCCCATCAACAGCTCTGCAAGAGTCCAGACTGTTCCTGTACAGATTTACAGCCTCAACCCAAAGCACAGTTCTACACTGTCCTATGAGACAGGATTGGTTTTAGGTTCAGTTGTTTAATGTCCACGTGAAATAAGTTTACCTGATTTAATGTTATACAAACACCATATTATGTACGAGCAAGACTGCAAATGAGTTCTATTCTAAATCTGCCTTTAAGTCAAATATGTATGTACATATGGTTCATATATGGCATAAGTAAAATTTGGTCTGACTATTTAGTGAACATTTCTATGCATAAGCAACATTAAAGACACAAGAAAGCATCCTTAACACAACCTAGTGGGTTGCTACCACAACCAGCTGTTCAAAACCACCAACTCCTCCATTGAACAAAGACAGACTTTCTATTCACATAAAGATTTACAGTCTTAGAAACCCACCAGGGGGGTATATCCCATTTTCTATGACTCAATAGCAGCGAGTTCAGGTGTTGGAATAATAATCATGTGCATAGTGAGGTAGCACCCATTTGTTATAGATGATTCATTGTAGGCTCGTCAATTTCTAAGTCTTTACAGGAGTTGGGGCCATGGGTTTATGTGCAGGTAGAAGTCATGCTGCAGCACCGAACATTTATTTGCTGACATTCATGTGAAGTGTTCAAGACTCTCACACCTCGCTGCTTCCATTTTAATTCAGACAGATTCTATCAAGAAGAAAAATATACTTTCTAAAGAACAGTAGAGTAAGAATTAGCAACATTTCATTATAATTCTGAGGACTATAAAACTTACTGTTGGATGTATATTATTTTCCTTTACCAAAATTTCTGGTTCTGAAAGAAAAGTGAGTAGATCTTTTACTTTCTGTAAAGAAGAGTCTTCAGGAAAATCTTCATCTACTAGTTTGTTCTCCTCAAAATATGTCATGTCCAAGATAGCCTGGAGAAAAAAAGAATAACACCTTTATATGACTTAATCTTGAAAGAAAAACTGAGACTAGTTTAACTTTAAATGCAGATGCTTTATGTACCAGGTTGTTTCAACCCTGTACCAAGCACTTAGGGAAAACATCTTCCATGTTGTAGACTTGCTCAATTCCTGCCCAAGCAGCGCAAGCACAGTCACCACCACTTTTCAGTGGAAGCTTGTGTAGTGCTATGATGCTAAACAGGTTTCAGTGGGGAACTTCCATAGTATGACAGGTGACAAAAAAAGGCCTGGTAATCTACCTCTAAAAATCAACCAATCAAAACAGTCCAGAGCTGATAACGGGGCTCAAGCAGAACTGGGAATTCTTTAGGTCTTTTTTGCATGTTTATGCATATTGCTTGTTTACACTGTGAGACATGGGCAGAATTAACAGCAGCTAACAGGAGGGTCTATGTATATTAGAAAAAAAAATGAAAGACTGCCTGGCTGTAAGTATAATTTACAACAGACCTTATGAAATAACTGTATGAGCACTTCACTAAAATTCAGAATTTATGATGACTACGCTCCTCTTGGAGCTGTGGTATCGTGGGATTAGCACTGGATTGGCACTTCAAACCCACCAGCTACTCTTGTCTGAGACAGATAAGGCTGTGTGCTCCCGTAAAGACGTGTAAACTTGGAAACCCTACCCGGGGACACTATGAGTGGGAATTAACTCTCTGACATTGAGTTTGTTTTTGTTGTTTGACCTTTTCAAGAAATACAATGGAGATTTGATTCAATCATTATAAATCAATCACAAGCAATATCATGATGAGAAGTGTAATCACTAGAGCCCTTTATATATGGGGGTATGTGTAAGTTGTTGTGTGCTACTGAGTAGTTATGATTCAGAGAAACCCTGAAGTGGCAGGCAGCCCTGCATCATGGGCTTACCTAGGCTGCCATCTTTATGGGAGCAGAAGTCAAGTCTTTGCTCCAACAGAGTAGCTCTCTGGTGTATCCAAGCCACCAACCGTGCAGTTAGCAGTTAGCAGTGAGCGTGTCAACAACTGCACCACGAGGGCCCCGTGTATTCTAAGTTTTTCTAAATGCTGTTTTATCAAGTTAAAAACCTCTAGTCTTATAGACTGACTCTTGGAAATATTTACTTGCACCAGGAAGAAGTATACCATTCCCATGATGCAGTTCAAACACTAAGTTCCAGCAGCATTCCTTAAATATAAGAGGAGACAGTCTGGGTAAACATACCTCACATTTAAACAATCCCCTTTTTTTCTTTTAACCTACTAGACTAAGAATGAGAAAACCTGGATATTTAGTAGTATGTGTAGGGCTGCTAACTACAAGGTCAACAATTTGAAACCACATGCTTCTCTAGGGAATTGAATTTTAATGGCAGTGAGTTTGTTTTGTTTTCTTTGACTAAGAGGAAGAAAACCGGGTTCTAGAGTCAGTACTACCACTAATCACATAACCAATCAAAGAAAAGCCACTTTTATCTTTTTTAAGCTTTAGTTTCTTCATTGTTTTGAGAATAAAATGAATGAGTATAAAGGACTTACAGTATTATCTAAAGAAAAACAAAGAATCTACAGTACAGTCACAAAGTCAACCCCAGCTTCATCTTTCTCCAGTGGAGTAGCTGGTTATTTTGAATAGATAACCTTGCCGTTAGCAGGTCAGTGATAACCCACAGCACTACCAGGGCTCCTATAACATTACCTAGCACAATAGCCCTTAAGTGATAGGTGTTAACTATATGGAAGGCCTAAGTCAAGACCGCCCCAAATTTCAAACCCACTGCCACTGAGTGAACTCCAACACATTATGACTCTCAAGACTGAATATAACTGGGCCTATGGGTTTCTGAGGCTGTGAATCTTTTTTAATAACAGATTTTAAGTGTAAATTAGGGAAGGGTTTACATTTCAGATCATCAACTTTTTTGGGGGGGAGGGGCATCACTGCTCTCCGGTGGTGGGAGTAGGAGGCCCAGCCTTTGCTCCGTGGAGCTGGAATTGAACCTCCGTCCCAGTGGGCCGCAGTCCCGCGCACAACCACTATGCCACCGGGGCTCAGCCCGAGATCATCAACTTTGTATTCAGCAGTTTACAGCACCAATCAAAGACTCAACAGTTGACCCTTCACCTGCTCCTTCATTTCTCCTCTCCTGGTAGACAACTTGGGTGAAATGGAAGCTAGTAAACACCTGTCAACAATGTAGTCCATTACTTCATCTCCCCAGCAATTGCCAGTCTGTTTCCTTTGTAAAGAGCTCTGGTGATACAGTGGTTACAAGTTAGGCTGCTAACTACAGCATCAGCGGTTCAAAACCATCAGACTCTGCAGGAGAAAGATGAGGCTGTCTACTCCCATGAAGAGTCAGTCTCAGAAATCCATAGGGACAATTGTGGCCGCTTTAGCAGGTTGCTAAGAGCAACGATCAACAGGATGATGGTGAGTGTGGTTCTGGTTTCCGTTGGTATGAAAGTCTGTAATAGAAAGCCTCGTTTTTCTCCTGGGAGCATCTGAAGGTTTCTGAACTGCTGATCCTGTGGTTAGTAGGAAAGCTGAACGCATTATGCCACCTGGGCTTCCATTAGCAGAGGAACTCATGGGGACAATCCCAGGGAAAGGTCAATTTCAGGGAAAAAGAAAAAAATTGCGCTTTAGTAGCACGTTCCACTCATCCTGCATACACACATTAATATTTTCAGAGTGAAGCCATTCCTTCATCACTAAGAATGTTTTCCCTAACTTATCAACCCAGCTATAAATGTTACTTCTTCCCATATCAACTCTAACTTTCAAGTCTGTATGCACGAGTATCTTTTTTAAAAGAGTAAGGCATATTAAAGAGAGAACAAACGGATTCATTACCAGTAAACCTTGTTGTTAACCACCTAAAAACAGTTTGTCCCTCAAAAGGTGTCAGAGCCACATCGGTTTCAATACCTGTGTGTAAAGTTCTAAAAGGTTTGCTGGGTTTGAACGTTCTTTTTCTTCCGCACAAAGGAGTTTCAATTTTTCTAGAGCAGCAGAGGCCCGTATTAAAAAATGATCTATAAGGGATAAAAACACAGCAGTTATTTCAGATTGCTCCCGGGTGTTATTTAAACAGCAACAATAACAACAGCAAGATATGTATCTTTTTATATATATATATATATATATATATATATAAAGATATGTATCTTTATGTTCCTGAACTGATGTAAATAAAATTACTGCCAACAGAAAAACAACATGGTCAAAAGAATACAAAGATCAGGTCAGATATGGTGACTATTTTTTAAATCGAAAGGGGCAATTTTGATTTTCTAAAAAACAGGACAATCATGGGGACACCTTAAAGTTTTAAAACACTGAAAACTGCATCAGTGAGAGAAAGGCCAAGAAACTTGTGCCTAGGCATTCTATTTTTATCACTATGTACCTTGCTCACTCTTCAAGGGTAGCAATAGCTGTCGTATGAGAATTTCACTAAGAAACCTTATTCCATCTACCCTATTGCCATGATCTTACACATTTAGACTTTATTTTATTCCCAACCCTCAAAGAATATTTAAAAGAAACACAATTTGAGTCCCTTAAAAATGCCCAAACTGCGGTCTAAATTAACGTAGAATTCATCAGGGAAGGGTAGAGGAATGGATATAATGCCTTCAGAAGTATATACCTAGATAGAGGATACAAGGGAGCTTCAAGTTCATGGAAAAATGAAAATGGAATTTTTCTCAAACTTTAAAGCCCTTCATATGTCAGAAAACATTAACTTCATATTTTGATATTTTTGTTCAATAAAGGTTTCTATGACTTTTTAGCAATACTATTTTACTTATCTTTTTATCTTATGTAAAGCATGACGCTTTTCACAATGCTTAATCTTACTAAGTAAATGTTATTTTACTTAGAATTTACTAAGTAAATGTTATCATGGTTATTTTAACATGGTAAACAAGAGAGGAAACTCTGCGTACACTTTTAGCTTTTCTTATTTTAGCACAATTCAAATGGACTGAAATAATTTTAAAACCTTTATTACAATAGCACAATCAATCTATAGAAAGAAAATCCACGGAAAAGTGGTAATTTCATAATTGTAAAATATTTTATAAAAGATGATTGACCAATGAAATCCCTCATTCACGTCAGCCAATCTGAACAATACTGCAACTGCTCTGTCACACTTAAATTACATACTGGGCATTTGAGCTTCTTCCAAACCTTAAAACTTAACTGCCTCATTCCTTTCAAATCTCAAACACACCCTGGTGGTGTAGCGGGCTAGGGACTGGGCCACTTACTGCCAGTCATCAGTTCAAACCCACTAGGAGCATGGCTAAACCCATCAGGAGAAAGGCTCCCTGTGCCCCCAGACTTACGGTCCCGGAAACCTCGAGGAGCAATTCTATTCTGAGTCCGAATCAAAAGGGTAACAATAAATTCTAGAGCTATAGGAAATGGATTCAAAACTTTTGATACACTTTTTAATCACAACATATGCTTCCTCCCCCTTCACTGCTTCTGAATGTTCCCCTTGCTCTGAACTTTATATTCCCTTTGTTTTATAATTTTAACCTTTTGAAATGAATTTTCTTCATCAAAGCATTTGTAGTTACTATGTGTTGATATTTTCTAATTTGCAGAATCAACTTTCTTTAGACTCACAAAACAATTGCTGAGTAGCTATTTCACATGTTGAATCCACTAACATAATTACTACGGGGATATATAACTTACATTTTAGAAAAGCCTACATTAAAAATGTAATGTTGCTACCAGAAGTATCCTAAATAAAAGGGGCCTTCCTTGGTGGCGCAGTGATTACAAGTTGGGCTGCTCACTGTAAGGTTGGTAGTTCAAAACCACCAGACACTCTGCAAGACAAAAACCATTTTCTACTCCCGTGAAGTGTTACAGCCTTGGAAATTCACAGGGTCAATTCCACCCCAATCTAGAGGGTCACTTTAAGCTGGAGTCAACTTGATGGCATTGAGACATAGCCAAAGCAATGACTGGCAAGCCAGAGACTTAAATACACTTAACAGAGGGTGGTTGTTATAGAACGTCATTAAGGGGGAAAGAAAAACCCTCTTAAGACATGTGATTGTATAATAAAGAACTGAAGTTGTCAAGATTTCATCTTGCTTGGATCCATAATCACTGCTCTTGGAAGCAGGATTCAAGAGGCACTTAACAACAACACAATTAAAGATCAATTAGTCAGAAATAACTAGTGAGTTTTCTTGGACTGAGTAACATCTGGCTACAGATGATCTAATTTGAAGACAACAAGAAGCTATCCAATTTCAATAACCTCAAGTATGTATGTAGAATCTATGGTGCAAATGGCTAAGGCCTTTTGCTGCTAACCCACATGGTGGAAGTTAGAGTCCACTCAGAAAGAAGGTGCCTCTGAAAAAAGGTCTGATGACCTCCTTCCAAAACAGCAGCAACGGAAAACCCTATGGAGCAAAGTTCTACCCTAACACACATAAGGTTTTCCAGAATCAGATTTAATTCCATCACAACTGGTTTGGGATTAAAATATGTAGTTACTATAACAAGTAATAAAATTTGTTGTGGGGGAAAGGGGTGATAATTTCAATTCAAATACATTCTAAAAACCCGCTGCTATTTTAGTTCTGACTCATGGTCAGAATCTCTGATAAAGGACAGAGCAGAGGTACTTTAAGGGAGTCAAGTGACTCAATGTTCTCCAGTGGTGAATTTAAACTACCAACCCTCCAGAGTTAGCAGGTCAGTGCTTAACCCATTGTATGATAGGGTTCCTTAAACACATCCAGTCAAATTATCATTGAACTTCAAAAAGTAAGAGACCATTGCGAGAAATACTTTCGTGCATTTGTGATGGTAGCTCATTAATGTGAACCGCTATTCCTTTAGGAAAATTTAAGAACTATAAGGTTTTCCAAGTAGAAATACCCAACTGACTTCAACCTAAAGAAGCATTCCATGGGAAAAACTAGAATCACTTTTGGGTTCAGCAGTCTGTGAATATAAAAAAGGGTTTGAGTATTTTTAAAAAAAGTTTATTTGGGGGCTGAGCCCCAGTGGCTTAGTGGTTCAGTACAGGACTGCAGCCCACTAGCTTGTTGGTTCAAATTCAGCAGCGGCTCTCCTGGAGCAGCTGGGCCTCCCACTCCCACCAGAGGGCAGTGATGCTCAAAAAATAAAAATTGGGGGCAGTGAGGGCTGAGATCACAGAAAACATTATTTGGAGGTAAACTTCCAGTTAATAGCTACTCCTGTGTCTGAACTAACTATGCATTTGCATCCTAGATTCTTACTACACATCAAAAAAAGAAATCGGCTTCAAGTTAGTCTGCGGGACTTTGAAATACTGTCAGAAAACAACCATCTTTTAAGAAACGTTCACTAATATACAGTTAATTTTATCATAAAACGAAACCACTGGCGAGTTGATTTCGACTCACAGGGACCCAATACTAGCACCCACCCTACGGAGTCCATCTGCCCGATAGGATTTCCAAGATTGTGCTCTTGCGCTCTGGGAAGTTCCAACCGGCGAACCGGCCGTCAAGTATTTATTTCATTCACGGCCTCTCTTTCATCACGGCCTATGCAAGAATTCACCAACCACTTCATATCTCCTGAACACGTGCCACCAGTATTTCCCTAAGCCTTGAGGGCGGAAAGGAATCCATCCACAAGAATAGAAAGCCCATCTGTCCCAAAGGCTCAGAAAACAAGAATAAATACCGTAACACACAGGGACTCAAACTTAAGAACATGGGCGAGTGTTTCGTTCGGTGATGTTTTGTTCTGTGGTACCTCGACGGGTTCGGGGAGCCGACTCGGCGTCCAATAGCAAGGTAGCCACTGTAAGCAGTTAAGCACCAAAACTTGGGGAATTCGACTTAAATCGGGGGATCGCGGCAGTCCTCTCAAAGCACTCTCTATAAGGTCTTCACGCAACTTCTCAAGTGTTTCCACACGAAGCGCTCTCAGCCCAGGGGCCCTTAAGAAAATTAATGACCTATTATTCCCACCACCAGGGCAGTGATGCCCTAATAAAAACAACAACAAAAAATAAAATTATTGAGATACACCGGAAAGACTCGTCAAACGCCAAGTCCTTCACGACACCGCTCAGTTGCGTTTGGAATCCGAAATAACAAGAGGAACAGCTCTCAAAAAGTGGACCTGGCACCCCCACCTAGCCGTCCTTACTGGATGCAAAGCAACCAGGCTTGATGTGCACACTCTCCTTCAGCTTGAATCGCCGCCACTTTCGCGTGTCCTTTCCCTCCGCGGCGCTCACGGGAGCGAGGCAGCTTTTCCTGACGTGCCAGAGGCTTCCAGGGAAGGGTGAGATGCGGTCTGAAGACCCAAACGCGACAACAGGTGCATAGGGGTGGGCAACTGACGGCGCGCGGGGTGTCCGCCGCGCGAGACCTCCCGCAGGGCGCCTGGGCCATCCCCACCCCCACCCCCCCCCCACCCCACCCCACCCCCGGCCCAGCGCAGGCCGCCGTCTCGGGCCCCTCGGGCGGTTCAACGCCGGCTCCGAACCGCCGTCCGGCCCTCCAGCCTCCCTTCCCTCCGCTCCCTCACCGTCTTCGCCGGCCGCCTCGCTCAGCTGCTGTATGTGGGCCTGAGCCAGGTCCCCGAGCTCCTCCACTCGCTTCCCCACAGGGGAGTCTGCGGCCGCCATGGCCACAACGGAAGGCCCCGCCCCAGCCACGTGACCGCGCGGGCCGGCGGTCACCTGACCCCGGCTGTGGGGGCGGAGCTTGTCGGCGGTTGGGCGGAGACTCCCAATGCGGAAGACGGCCAGCTGCGGAGTCCCAGAGGGGATCGGGGTTATTTCCTCCTCCTCCTCCCAACGGGCTTGCCGTCCCTCCCATAATGCAGAGCAGTTGGGAGCCCGACCGCGGGGGCGGAGTCTGTCGTTGGGACGCGCCTCTCGGCCGCCCGCGCCTGTAAGCCAATGGGGAGCCAGCCCGTTCCCACGCTGATCCAATGGGGAGCTCGCTCTTTTCGCCCGATGCCAGGAAGAGAGCGTGGCAGCGGTTGGCTGGCTTGGGGGTAGTGTGGCGTCGACGCGGGAGCTTTCTCTGCTGCTGGTGGTTGGCAGGTCAGAGAGGCTGCGCGGAAAGGTCCGGAAGGGGGACTTAGGGCTTTGCCCTTGTGGTGAGGTGGTTGCTTACTGTGATCGCAAGCAGCGGGTCAGAGAAACTGGAAACTGGAAACTGGCCTCTTTGCGGCATTCAAGTCTTGGAGAGGTTGTATGCGTCTTCCAAAACGCTGTGGGAACTTTCCAAAGATTATTTGCGTGTCCCTTTCCCCAGTCTGAATGCTAGCAGCTGTGTTTGTTGTATCGGAACTTTCCAAAGATTATTTGCGTGTCCCTTTCCCCAGTCTGAATGCTAGCAGCTGTGTTTGTTGTATCGCCGATGCCTGCGTTGGCTCACAATTTACAGTGCTTGTGCCAAAACCTTCAGACTACACAATTGTTTCTGTTGCCAGATATCCTGAGCGCCCTCCCTTAAACCGCTCCTGGTGCCTGAAGTTTGACCTTTCAGATGCGGGCTTCAAAGTTCTCAGTCATCACATTTAATTTGCACTTCGAATTTCCTGACTGCCTTCAAATGATCAAAACAAAACGGCCATGTTGTCACTTTGGCACCCTACGTCTTGAATGATCTCATTTCTGTATGGAAGATTTAACAATATTTAATACAAAATCCGAAGAAGGCATATGCGTGTGCTGTGATTTTTAAGTGATGGACAACAATAGTTTCCTGACATCTAAACAGAATTCATAGGTTTATTGGGTGCGGTGCCCATTCTCTTTAACACATAGTTCTCAAGGTTGCATGATCAAGGTGACACCTGAGAATGCCTGGTTTCACTAAATATGTACCCTAAACAAAATTTCCAGTTCCTGTAATTAGTAAACAATTGTGAACTTGAGGCAGGAAGAATACTTAAAATGGGATTTCTGCTAAATTGGTATTCTAATGTGTACATAGCCTTAGAAAAAGATCTGAGACCAGGTAGACCAAATAAAACTAGAGGTAAATCTATTGACCCTTACAAATCTTAGAATAGAGGGCTGTTACTTGCTCAACTCACTGACTGCCCACCAGTTGGTTCTGACTCCGTGACCCTCTGGGACAGGATAGAACTTGTGCTGTGAGTTTGGGGGACTGTGACTCTTTGAGAAGCAGAAGGCCCTGTCTTTCTCTCAGAGTAGCTGGTGGTTTCAAACTGCTGACCTTTTATTAGTCGCCCAATGCCGTTAAGTCACCAGGCCTCCTGTGTCTTGCCAAAGATCGTACCAAAACCAGCCCTGTAAGAAGTCTCTTACCACAGAGGTAAAAGCAGCCAGCTCACACCAAGACATGATTTGAAAAAGTGCTTCACGCCTGAGAAATCCTGCCCCAGACAAGAACAAAGATGAGTAGTTTTTCTCCATTTTATAGTCAGCTATTTTTTACTTGAGGAAGCCAAATGAAAATAAAATGCAATTTAAAAAATATATTGGTTGTCCGGCCTGCGGGTCCGTAATTCGCAAGTCCTGGAAGGAGGAGCGGGAACTGGGGGACAGGAGACGCGAGAAATGGAGACAAGACAGGATTCTGATCAAGTCTCGTTTATTGGGGCAAAACTCTGGGTATATATAGCCAATGGTCAGGAGTAAAGGTCACAGCTTATGTTAATCAGGTAAAGTCAACAGGGGGCCAATCCTAGAGGAGTACCAAATAAGATGCGCAAAAGGGGCTGTTTACAGTTACAATTAACAGTTTACAGTTACTGTTTACAGTTACAGTTTAAAGGTAACAGACTACTAGTCTTAGGTGATTAGCATATAGTTACTGACAAGTGAAAGTTAGCAAGTCTGCAAGTTAAGCTTCAAAGGGCAGGGCTGTTTACAGTTATAAAGATAAAAGACTACTAAGCTCAGGCAACAAACAGTAACAGAGTTCAGACTAGTGACTGTAGCAAGGTCAAGCATGTCTGGGCTGGATGGCTCCTGACAATTGGTAATGTCATTATTCTAACAAAAAGTATCTTCTGAAACAAATAATTGACCCCATTGATGTTGCTTCCTCTTGCTTATAATGAACTAATCAAAGGAGATCAAGGGTGCCTGGTGGGACAGTGGATGAAGCAGCAGGCTGCTAACCAAGAGCGGTGATTTGAACCTGAGTTGCTTCACAGGAGAAAGATGAAGCCATCTGCTTCTTCAGTGGTGTATAGACTCAGACCCCCGGGAGCAGTTCTGTGTTGGGAGTCACTTTGGGTGGCAAATCCACAGCTATGGGTGGTGCGTAAGCACAGGTTAACTTGTCAGGGAGTTTTGACTTGATGCTTCTGAGTTAACAGGACTTGTAATTTCTACCATTCATCAAGAACCTCCATTGCTTTACATGTGGGTCGTATTTCTGATGGTCTTAGAAACTGAGACAATGCTCCTCTATCCCTCTCCAGGAAAGTCCACCCACATGTGAATCCTACACCTACATAAAAGGACCCAGCATGAAGACTGTTACCCATGCTGCACCATGCTTTGAGACAAAATTTCATTTATTTGTCATTAGAAATAAATATTTCACAATACAATTACATATTGTGATTAATCACTTTGCTTTAATTATCTTCAATTTGTAATGTGTTCGTCTGGGTAGATTAGAGAAACAAATTCATAAACACGCATATGTATATTAGGGAGAAATTTATATACTAGAGGAATGGAATATTGAGAAAGCATCCCAACCCAGTCCAGTTCCACGTCTGTAAGTCTGATATTAGCCCATATATCTGATACCAATCCATTAGTCCTCTTCAGACACATGAAACACATTCAATGATGCCAGGACAATCACAGGCCAATGAGTGCAGAGTCTCGTGTCTCCAGTGGCAGTAGAAACATCTCAGCACTGGTAGGAGGCTCCATGTGGCTTCTCTCGCTCCAGAGGTCTGGTTCCATCAGGGCAAGCCCATGTGGCTTCTCCTCTGACTCCTCCAGGACTCAGGGTCTATCAGCATGTTGCCATCTTGTCAGTCAAGTGTCTCCAAGAGACTTTGAGTCCATAGTGTCTCACCTCCATGGAAGAAAAAAATCTTGAGATTTCCCTGACTTCTCAGAGAAAGCCATACCCACACAAAGGTCCCATTGGCTATCTCCAGATTGACAGGCTAGACTCCACCGGCTACATTCCCAATCATGAAATTGACATGAGTACATGACTGCCACATGTAACAATGACATTGCATCCTGGATATCAGATATATTGCGATGCATAACAGTAGCATAATGATTGTAATGAAGTAGCAACAAAAATAATTTTATGGTTGGGGGGTCACCACCACATGAGCTGAATTACAGGGTTGTGGCATTAGGAAGGTTGAAAACCATTGCTCCATAGAGGTTCCAAGACTGAAAAAGTTTACAGGAGCAGATAGTCTCAGATTTCTCCCCTAGAGGGCCTGGGGGATTTCCATCACGGACCATTTGGTTAGCAGTAGTATTTTTCCATTTAATGGCTCATTATTAGGGAAACAAGCATTCACTGTCATTATGTCCATTCCCACTCTAAGGGATTCTGGAGGACAGAAGTCCCAATGTGTATTTCCAAAACTGAATCTTTGCAGAAGTGGTAATCTTCATTTTTCTCCAGCAGAGCAGCTGGTGATTTCATAATGCTGACTGCAGCTAGTAGACCAAGGAAGACATAACCCAAGATGCTGCCTACTGTGGGGGTGAGGGTCACCCCGATTCAGGTGGGTCCTTGGGAGCAACTGTTAGGTTTCTCACGTGAGAAAGGCCTCGTCAGAGACTTGGCAGGAGGAGAAAGAATTCATATGGAAGCCTCATTTGTGATCCAAGTGAATTTTTATAAAAGGTAGAAGTAATAAAATGATTCATTTAAAAAAAAGGGAGGGGGAAAGAGGAGCTTATACCAAGGGCTCAAGTGGAAAATATTTGGAAATGAACATGGCAACATGTGTACAAATATGCTTGATACAAATGATGTATGGAATGTTATAAGAGCTGAAGGATCCTCCAATAAAACCATTGGGAAAAAGAGTTTTAAAAAAGGTAGAAGAAGTTTCAGATTTTACACAGGTACCCTCAAGGCACTTCACACCCACATGTGGAGACCTGAGACCAGAAAAAACCGAAGCAAGGCCAGGAGCAGCTGGAGAAGAGGGGGTGGGCTCTGGGTTCTGACTTTTTCAGAGCCCTCCAATGGGAGGCATGGCTGATGGTACTGGTTAACCCCAGTGGTTGAATTAAGCTCACCTGGCCTAGATTGGGGACCTCCCACGTGTACTGGCTTCCTGTCTCAAAGGCCTGAATTTGTGCCTGCCCTCTAGCCTTTATGGCTGTCTGGGCTCTCCTGATTCTCTGCAGCAACCTCCTTTAGGAGTAGCTTTGGCATAGCTCTCTATATCCGGCTACCTAACACAACTTTACGACTGTGGAAAATGCTAAAGACAGACAAGGAGCACAGGGACTCCTTATTCCTATGTCATGAATAAGCGTAAGTGTTTTTTCCAAGGGGTATGTTTAATGGGGCCTACAGTTCTTTCAAAATGAATACATATCATACAGCAGACATATTACATCGTCAATGGGTAATATCATAAGCGGGTAACAATAAACTGACAGTGAAATGATGCAGTGTCTTGACTTAGTGCCAGTTGACCTCGGTTGCCTCTGAGGTCTCCTGAGGAAAGCAAACTGTGATCTTTATCAGCAAGAGAGATCAGAAGAAGGTTCTCTACATTTTACGGTGGGTTGGGCTGTAGAACCTGATAGTTCTTATCTTCAGGTAACGCCAGACACAAAGAGTAACCATACCTGCAGGTATGACACATCTTTTATTGTAGCTCCTATATGATGACTCCTTTATGAAGGGTTATTGGAAGGATGGTGGTTCAGTCATGAGAACATGTGTTAAGATTATTTCTTTCTCATTCCTGAGAGGGTCTTTCCCCACCAGCAATGGCTTTCCAGTAATTATGAGCATTGAGGATTTTGTTCTATTACGTCCTCATCTAGTCCCTCAGTTTACCACACCCCACAGTCGGGTCACATGCTCTGATAAGCACTGAGGACATGACAGTAAATAAGCATTATCCCCCCCACCCCGTCCTCATACCATATTATTAAGTGATGGGAAGTTGAGACACAATAAAACAAAATCCACTGATACTGAGTCAAGTCTGTGTGTTTTACAGAAGACTACCTCATTCTTCACCTATCTAGTAGCTGGTAGGTTTGACCTCTGAACTTTAAGTTTAAATAGTCAAAGTCTTAATCACTACCCCACCAGATCCCCTAAACATGGATGAAGGCATAGTCTTTTAATTAGGAAAGGTGTTATGACGGTAAGGAAGAGAGGATATGGTTTAGTTTGAGGCATCAGGAAAGGTTTGTCTTGAGGAGATGAGACTTACACCCAAATCATGAGTAGCAGTTAGGAATGAGAAGTACCGAACCAGCCAGGAGAGAAACAGCACCATAATTTGAACAGAGAAACATTGACATACAGAATTACCAACAAAATGAAGTGTGTATGAATTGTTGAATGGAAACCCAATTTGCTCTGTAAACTTTCACCCACATCTTAAACTTGAAAAAAATTTGGTTCTTTCATCAACTTTCACCCCAATTCCAGTAAAACTTTTCAAAAAAGCAATGAATTATTTTCCACAGGAATTTGGAATGACCAGTGGGTTGGCTAGCAAGAAGTTAGGGAAACGCTGCAGACTAGAGTAACTGGAGAACAGCGACCACCCTTGGTGCTGAGGTCCAGGTCTTATTGGAGGCATTGACACCCATGTTGCTCGAGGTGTTGGCAGCGAAACCAGTCTGCTGAGTGTGCCTGCCCTGTCCTTCAAGAGCCTGCTGCCAGACAACCAGAGCAAGGACACTCGCACCTTGGAAGATTTTTCCTTTTTCAATGACTGATAAAGCAGAGGGCCAGTGACTATGGGAGCCCTCAGACGTCTTCTGAACATCTCTGTTTTGTTTTTAACAGTTTTATTGGCATTTCGTTCACATATCACTATAGCAAAAGAGTTGTACAGTCATGACCCCAATCAACTTTAAAGCACTTTCTTTTCGTGGTTAAATCACTTTTTAAATGGGTTGCATAATCACCATCAGTTCTCGTGTTCTGGATCCCACAGACGTGGTTTGCTCCCCCCCCCTTCCCATCTCCCACTTCCACCACCATCTCCCTTATAAACCTTTGCTTCAATTCTTATCTCTATGCATCTACTTCTGTGCTTCACAAGCTGGAAAACCCAACAGAAACAATAAAGAAACAAAGTGGTAAGGCTAAAATAAGAATACAAAGATAAAAAAAATACAGAGTATGAAAGAAGCAACCACCATGAATATTTAAAAGGCCAGGGAAGAAAGTTTTGTCATGGAACTAGCACAAAATACTTGGACTTTGAGAAACTTTAGGTTGTGTCAAGAGACCAGTTGACCAAGTATCAAGGTCTATCTAGTATAATTCCAATTACAACAATCTCTAACTGGTAGTGAAGCTGTTTAAGACCCTTGTCTGTGGCTAGTGGGGATATGCCAACAGCTTACTACGATGAGATAGATACTCTAGAAGTGGGTGCTGGGTCCCCACCGAGCTCTAGTCCCCGTCCAAGAACGGTGAGTTCTCATCACATGACCTTGTCGGTACGTTCATGAAATGACCACTGAAGAAAAGGGGACCACAACGAAGCGTGAAGACAGCAGATGGTGCCTGGCTTGCAATCAGAATAGTGTCTGAGGTCTTAAAGGCCGATATTCAAGCAAGCAACCATCTCAACAAGGAGGCAACGAAGTCCACACGAAGTGCGCCGCTTGTGTGATTCAAAGACGAATGCGGCGGGTTTGAGTAAAGGAAGACCACTACAGTGTCGATGGCAAATGAAGTTTTATTATCTCGGGCTCGCCTGTACTGCAGAGGGATGATCCACCATGCTGCAGTCTGAAGATTTCTTTGCCCAAGACTTTTATAACATTCAAAAAGCGAGCCGGATATGACAGAAAGCAGAAAAAGCACGTTAAAAATGTGGCGATGGGCTGAGCCCTGGTGGCGTAGTGGTTGTGCGCGGGACTGCGGCCCACTGGGACGGAGGTTCAATTCCAGCAGTGGGGCTGGGCCACCTACTCCCACCACCGGAGAGCAGTGATGCCCCAAAAACATAAATAAATAAATAAATAAATAAATAAATAAATAAATAAATAAATAAAATGTGGTGATACTGGGAGGGTGGTGGGAAGGTGGGGTAGAAAAAGGGAACCGATTACAAGGATCTCCATATAACCTCCTTCCTGGAGTACAAACAAGGAAGTGGGTAAGGGGCACATCAGACAATGTACAATATGACAAGATAATAATTTATAAATTATCAAGGGTTCATGAGGGAGGGGGAAACAAGGAGGGAGGGGAAATATGAGGAGCTGATACAAAGGCTTAAGTAGAAAGAAAATGTTTTGAGAATGATGATGGCAACAATTATACAAATGTGCTTTGCATACAATGGATGGATGTATGGATTGTGATGAGTTGTATGAGCCCCTGATAAAGTGATTAAAAAACAAATGAAACCATAAAAACAAACAAAAACAACCCCCCCCCCAGATTCATATATTATTGGTGAGCAATATTGAAAGAAATACAAATGAAGCATATTTAGGTAAAGTTTGCTGGCACTGGTTTTATTAGTTAAGTCCCTGGTAAAGGAACAATAAACACATCTGCCCAGAAGGACTTGCTAGTCCTCTCTGATATGGAGAGGAGATGTGTATATAAGAATTGCCCTAAGGACAATTGCTGACAGGGAGGAGGACTTCTGAGCCAAGGACTTCTGTGATAGTTTTACTCAGCTTTTAGGTCAATTGAAAAAAAAAATGGGTGACATGAGCTTATCTATATCAATGACAACAACAAAATTAGAACATGACAAAGGGAAAAGTATCAGAGCCAAAATTTCAAAGACCAAATTTGTAAGAGGCTATGGAGGGCAAGGGGGGGCGGGGCGGGGCAGGGGACAAGCCTACCAGCAGATTAAGTCTGTGGCAGACCCCTGTAGCCAGAAGGAAAAGTCTGGAAAACTACTATCCAATCAGGATCATTGTAATTGTGGTCATACTGGATCAAAGGGCAAACGTCAAATGCTAAAATTGGAATGATGCAGAGAAGAGTAGCATGGCCTCTGCACAGATTTATGAACATCCTTCTTTTTACTTAGCTTTGTACACTTGGTCAGTTATTGCCAGAAAATATATTGCTTGACTCTTCAGGCCACCTTTCTTATTCCTCCCTCAAGGAGAAGTGGACCATCTGACAGTTGGAGAAAATAGGGAACCTCTTGTTGAACACCAGACCTAGGCCTTGGCTTGCCCTCTGCCACATGAGCAAGGACTTCCCCTTGTATGAAAAATCTTGATGTCACACACGTGAACCTGTGACAGGTAGATTAAAGCCGCCAAATGGAATATAGTATCGCCATGTCCATACAATGATAAAACATTTAAAATAGTTATTTTTACAGCTGCATACTTAGCTCTCTATTGATTCTCACCCTGGTAGAGACCAGAGAGTGCTATTTACTGATCCCCTGAAGCCCTAACAAAAGTCAATGTTTACTGTTTTTTCAAATTCTATTTTCTAATGACAAATGGAAATGTGAGGGAGCCATTTCTAAAGTACTTGCTTTAAAAAAAAAAACCCAGAAAAATAAAAACCCACTGCCATCAAGTTGATTCCAACTTATAGGGTCCCTTTAGGCAATAGAACCGGTCCCTTTGGGTTTCTGAGATTGTAGTTCTTGATGAGAATACAGAGTCCCAACGTTCTCCCATAGAGCAGCTGCTGGTCTCAAACTTCTGACCCTGCAGTTATCACTCCAATACGTTATCACCATACCACCAGGTGACAAGAATGTAAATTTACACTCTTTCTCTGAATGCAACATTTATAAGAACTTTCCTTCTCAATAATTAGAATATTTTAACTACAATACAAAGATGATGAAACTTGAAGATAAAAGCATATGTACTCCAAAGATTAATATAAAATTCTTTAATCAGGAAGGGACATCCCTTTACAGAAGGGTCATGGGGAGGAGACGAGCCAGTCAGGGAACAGCGTAACAATGATGAAATAGGCAACTTTCCTCTAGTTCTAAAATGTTTCCACTATCATGATCTGAATCCTACCTTATAAATCCTACTAGATCAGAGGATGTACACTGGTACAGATAGGAACCAGAAACATGGGGAACCCAAGAGAGATGATCCCTTTAGGACCAGTGGGGAGAATGGCAACACTGGGAGGACAGCGGGGAGGTGGAGTAGAAAGGGTGAGGCCATTATAAGGATCTCCATAAAACCTCCTCGCGTGGGTATGGACTATAGGGAAGCGGGCAAAGGAAGACATCGGACAGCATTCAATATGACAAAATAATTGTTTATAAATTATCAAGGGTTCAGGAGGGAGGAGGGAGTGGGGAGAGAGTGGGAAAAAAAGGAACCCATACCAAGAGCTTACGTAGAAAGAAAATGATGGCATCAAAAGTACAAATGCGCTTTGCGTAGAATAGATGCATGTACGGATAGTGCTAAGAGTTGTAGAAGCCACCGATGAAATGATTTAAAGATAAGTTCCTTTTCCTTGGAGGGCTCAAATCAACAAGCTGGGGCAAAGGAAGTCTTGTTCGGTGCCATTTTTTGGCTTTGACTCAGAGTACTGTGCACAGCAGAATGAAACATGGCCCCATGCTGTCCATCCTCACCATTGCTTTCCTCCTTGAGCCCATTGCTGCAGCCACTGTGTTAATTCACCTGGCTAAGCCCTTCCTCTTTCTTTTGATGCCCCCTACCAAGGATGCTGCTCTTCTCCAGGGACTGGTCTCTCCCCACAGCATGTCCAAAGTCTATGAAACGAAGTCTCGCCATCTTTGCCTCTCAGAACCACTCTGGTTATACTTTTTGCAAGATAGATTTATTTGTTCTTTTGACAATTCATGGTACACCTGTGATTCTTCTCCAGCACCATTTGTCAGTTTGTCGTGCTGTGGTGCCTTCTGTGTTGCTATGATGCCGGAAGCTATGTCACTGGTTGTGTCAGTCTGGGTAGACTGGAGTATCAAATTCATAAACATGCTGATGTATATAAGGGAAAGGTTTATATATGAGAGGAATGGAACATTGAGAACATTGAGAAAGCATCCCAACCCAGAGCTGGAAGAGTTGCGTGCACAAGACTACTTTTTACCCACTGGCCTGTGATCTTCCTGTCTTCAGTATCATTGTATGTGTTGCATGAGTCTGTAGAAGGACTTATGGACTAGTATCAGTCATATGACCTAAGATTGAACTTATGGACTTGATCTGGACTGAAATGTTTTCTTAATATACAATTACTCTTTGATATAAAACTCTCATTTACACACTTATGAGTGTCTCTGGATTTTTTTCTCTAGTCAACTCAGACGAACCCTGTCAGATATGTGTCAGAAAGAGCTTTACATCAAAGAGTGATTATATATCAAGAATATATCCCAGCCAAGTCCAATTCAAGTCCATAGCCCGATACTAGTCTATCAGTTCCTTCTCAGACTCACGCAGCCACATTCAGTGATGCAGAATGCAGGACGATCACGGGCTGGTGTGTGCAAAGTCATGTGGATCCAATGGCAGGGCTCTGGCATTCATCAGGGCCATCCAACAGGAAGGTGAAAGCAGAGAGGCACAGGGGAGAGTCCCAGAAAACTCCACACAAGAAAGGACATGCCCACAAGGGGGCACCACCAGGCTGTGACATGATTGACAGATTGAATACCACCCCTGCACCTTTACATATCTTCAAGGTGACATGAAATTATGTAACTACCACATATTTGTCCAAAAGAGAATTGCTGTAGACACTTTAGCATTGGAGCTGCTTGAGACAGTGAGAACAGCAGAGCAAATAAGCTGACCCAAGCACTTAAAAAGCTGAGGAATGAGAAGGGCGTGGGGAATTTTGACAAATGTTGGTATATTCTGAGGATACAGAAGAATTTAAAGGTGTGTCCCAGTTTTGCCATCCAGAGGGGTGACAGGACCTTCTGAGGAGTCATAGGATCTGTGCTTATGTCACTTAAGAATAAGTTGTGCTAGCTTCAGAGTTTCATACAGACCACGTTCATCTTCACTTCCTGAACTGAAAGTGTTAGTCCAAATGACTTAGGCAACAGCCTCTCTGAAGAGCACTGGGCAAAATTTTCAAGGGTTTTAGGTGGGTGGGAGGGAGATGAGTGGATTTCATACCTATTCATAATAAAAGGTGGGGTTAATGAAGAAAGTGTTGAATTATGCTAATAAGAATGCGTGCGCAGCTGTTACTTTTATCAAGGATTGTGTCGCATGTGTCACTGCACAGGTGCACTTTGCCATCTCCAAGGGTCTGGTTTTGATTCCCCTCTCAGGTCTAATTGGTCATTACCACCACCCATCACTAACTTGTACTCACTCCAACTGGAATCTCTGAGACTATAAATCTCTACGGAACAGAGATGTCTCATCTTTCTTCCACAAAGCAGCTGGTAGGTTTTGAAACGCGGACTTTGCAGCCAGCAGCCCAACTCCTAACTCACTGTGTCACCAGGCCCCCACTGCCACCTCAGAAAGATCACATAATGGTCAGACGTATCGTTACTGTACATGTCTAGCACTTGGAACCAATGCTAAGTAATTTAAAATGAGTAAGCTACACTAGAAACAAAAGAGCTAGATTATTAACAAACAAAACATCAATGACAACAACAATACTTAACCACAGCAGAATGGTTCTCATCTATTTTAATGATATTGCTCTTTCTTCTCCCAGTTTCTTTAGGCTTCAATGAGGGTTATTTAACCTCTAAGGTTGGCATGGCAATTGGGTTTGATGTCAACTTGAGCCTGTGAGAACATGTAGGGGTGGAGTTCAAACTATTAATCAAGTCACAGCCTGAGGAGGCCTGCTTTGAAGTATGGCCTTTTTCTAAGAGAGATAGTGAGAGCTTCACTCTCTTTCTGGTACTTTACCCGCTCTGCTTTCTGGGATTCTGTATGTGTCTCCAGGGTTGGCCCCATGGGGGCTGCTGGCTGTGGGAGCTGCCAGTACCCTACTTTGCTCCTACCACCTTTGGATCTACTCAATTCTGTATCTGTCAATCTGCAATCTCCCTGTTTACCTTTTTACATCTGAAGAGACACATCGTAAGTCCAAAGAGAGCTTTGGCTAGCATTGGGCCCATGGACCTGAGTTGGACTAGACTGGGACACTTGATATGAATTATTCTAGATATGAAATTCTCTTGTAGACACTTTGAAGTGTCATGGTTTTGTTTTAGGCAACATGGTTTTAGACAACATAGCCCAATACAGTTGGATCCAGTTTTTCACCCATATCCCTACTTGCATCACCAGCACACACACAGATCCTCTCAGCAAAGGCAAGGGAGCTTTTTTGTTCAAGATGTTTTATGCTTTAGGAAGCCTCTATCTAATGGCTTGATCACTACAGAGGCTTTTCTAGCCACATGTGCCAAGAATGCAGACTTTCCACAAAGTTCAGAAAAGTACATCAGTGCCAGCAGGAACTGCAAACCCTGGAGAGGGAGATATCTGATTGCTCAAGTTGCTACTTCTTAAAAATCACTTAAAATGCCCACACTCAAAAGTTTCTAGGACATGAAAAAAATTGACACATGGTCTTCAAGCGTTGGGAGGTGTTGTGAGGTGCCAGAGTCTTTTTGGACCCATAGCAATGGCATGTACAACACAATCAAGCACTGCTCATACTGGGCCATCCTCCAAGTGACTCTAATGTTTGAGCCCAGGGCTGCAGTCAATGGGTGGTGAGCAGTCAATATTAATTTTCCTCAAGGAGTCGCAGACATTGGGTGTCACAGATTGGGTTGTGCCCTCCAAAAATATGTGTCATGTTTGCTAGGACATGCATGATTCTCGGTGATGTGGCAGCTGTGCAATGATATAGTTGGCAGTTGACAGATTTAATCATCACCAATATGAGGTGATGGAGTTTAATCTCCCACTGTGATGTGTTATAAATCCTAACCTCTGCAATGTTAATGAGGCAGTATTTCTTGTGTTCACTATAAGCTCCCTATTTTCCCCCCAACCTTCTCTGCCATAATCCTAAAAAAGTCAATCCAGTTTTTGCCTCTATAGATTCACCCATCCTTGCATTCTTTGACAGACACACACAAAAACAAACAACAACAAAAAAACCCTTGAACTATTTATAGGATTTGTTGTTGTCTTTTTGTGGTCATGGTTGTTGTAGCTATTGCTTTATTATTTTTTAATTTTGCTTTATTGTTTATTGTCATGTGCAGATGCATATTGTGGTCACTGCATATCTGTCTGGAAGGGATATGTGGTATCAACAAGCTGGATGAGAAAACAACAAGGGGATGACAGTTCTGGGGAGGCATGGGGAAGAAGGAGATGGAAAGGGTGTGGATCTTAACAAACCCAGGGACAAGGGAACAACAAGTGACAAAAATTGATGGTAAGGAGATCTGGTAGGGTTTGATCAAGGGCAATGTAACCGAAAGGAATTCTTGAAACCTAAATGAAGGTTGAACATGATAGTGGGACAAGAGAAAAGTAAAAGGTAATACAGCAAAGAACTAAGAGACAAAAGGCATTTATAAAGGTCTAAATATAGGCATGTACATATGTATATATATTTATATCCAATGAAGAGAAAATTGATCTATGTGCATATATTTATAGGTTTAGTATTAAAGAAACAGATGGACAGTGGGACCCTACTCGAGTACTCCCTCAATACAAGAGCACTTTGATCTAATAATTCAGCTGTCTGAGATGCTGACCTTCCTGACACAATTCCTGAAGACAAAGCTGGTGCATAAGTAAATGTGGTTAAGAAAGCTGATGGTGTCTGGCTATCAAAAGACATAGCGTCTGGGGCCTTAATGGCTTGAAGATAAATAAGCAGTCATCTAGCTGAAAAACAGCAAATCCCACATGGAAGAAGCACAGCAGCTTGTATGATCATGAGGTATTGAAGAGATCAGGTATCAGTCATCAAAAAACAAAAAGTTGTATCATTGTGAATAGGGGGGGGAGTTTGGAGTGGGGATCCAAAGCCAATCTTTGGACAACTGGACATCTCCTTACAGAAGGGTCTCATGGAGGATATGAACCAGTCAGGATGCAATGTAGCGATGATGAAACATGTAACATTGCTCTAGTTCTTAAATGCTTCCTTCCCCCCACCCCCCATCATGATCCCAATTCTACCTTGAATATCTGGCTGGACTGGAGGATGTACACTGTCACAGATGGGAGCTGGAAATTGGGAATTCAGGGCAGATGAACCTCTCAGGACCAGTTATGAGATGGGAAACTTTGGGAAGGTGGAGGAAAGGTGAGGGAGAAAGGAGGAACAGATTGCAGGGATCTACATATAACCTTCTCCCTGGGGGATGGATAATGGAGAAGTGGGTGAAGGGAGATGTTGGACAGTGTAAGAAATGGCAAAAATAATAATTTATAAATTATTGAGGGCTCATGGGGGAGGGGAGGGCAGGGAAGAAGGGGAAAAATGAGTAAAGGATACCAGGGGCTCAAGTAGATAGCAAGAATTTTGAGAATGATGAGGGAAACAAATGTACAAAAGTGCTTGATACAAGAGATATATGTAGCAGGGAAGAAGGGGAAAAATGAGTAAAGGATACCAGGGGCTCAAGTAGATAGCAAGAATTTTGAGAATGACGAGGGAAACAAATGTACAAAAGTGCTTGATACAAGAGATATGTGTGTGGGTTGTGATAAGAATTGTACGAGTCTCAATAAAATGATTTAATTATAAAAAATAACTAAAACCCAGGAACAATAACAAAATAATAAAATTATATAAAAATATAAAAAAACCTCAACCAAAAAGAAAGCAGACAATACTAAAATTGAACAAATATTTGTTGAAAGGGAGGATAAGGTGTTAAATTTTTAACCTAACTCCATCTACATTAATCCACATTTCAATGCACTCTGACTGATAGCAAGGCTATTCACATCCCTGGCCAATGGTCAGAGGAGACTCTTTGGAGGGTTAATCCTCATGTAGATTCTGCAAATGGATTTGGCATTTCACTGCCATCCATAACCTTCTACAAACTAGGAAGGTGTTCAGATTTTAAGCTCTAATGTGTTTCCCACCTCCATTCTTGGATTTGACCATTTTCAATCTTTGGATCACACAGGCCAGAGTGCTGCTTCTGTGGAGAGTTAGTTGAAATTTCATTTAGATTGGTTGCTTGTTTTCTTTTTTTTTTTGGGGGGGGGCGGGGCATCCCTGCTCTCTGGCGGTGGGAGTAGGAGGCCCAGCCCCACTGCTGGAATCGAACCTCCGTCCCAGTGGGCCGCAGTCCCGCGCACAACCACTATGCCACCAGGGCTCAGCCCCGATTGGTTGCTTGTTTTCAGATAAGCCTTTAAGCCCCTAGACCAGCAGTTCTCAACCTGTGGGTTGCGATACCTTTGGGAGTCAAACAACCCTTTCATTGAGGTTGCCCGATTCACAACAGCAAAATTATAGTTATAAAATAGCAGCAAAAATAATTTTATGCTTGGGGGGTCACCACAACATTGGCTATATTAAAGGGACTCCGCATTAGGAAGGTTGAGAACCACTATTCTAGGCACTATTCTTTCTGATAGCCAGGCACCATCTCATTTCTTCCCCACACTTTGATATCCACCCATATCTTCTGTGGTTTCTACCTGACAGATAGTATTGAGTAGGGCCAAAAATAAGACAATTCTTAAAAGGCACAAAAGGTCTGAATTGATGTGTAAAAGGCCAATAAAGAACATAAAATGTGTTCAACCTTATTTATCATCAGGGCAACACTCATCAAAACCACAATGAGATGTCATTTCACATCATGAAACTGAATATAATAAAGCAAGCAAAAACAGTAAAGTAAGTGTTAGTGTGACTGTGGAAAGAGTGAAACTCTCAGATATTTTAGATGGGACTACAAAATATGTAGCTTAGAAAACGATCTTCAAAATATGAATTACCTGGAATCACCATATGGCCCAGCCCAAAAAAGATCAGAGGCTTATTCAAACAAACAAAAAAGTGTCCTGCAATTTTGACTCATGCTAGAGCAATGGGCAGAGGGGAGCTGCCCCAGTGGGTTTCTGAGGCTATCTATCTTCATGAGGGCAAAGATCCTTGCCTTTCTCTCAGAGGGAGCCTGCTGGGCTCAAAACGCTCACCTTCGAATTCACTCCACCGAGCACAAGCTCCCTGTTCTCAAGCCAATTCAGTCTCCTTTGTGACCCTGTATAGGGTTTCTGAGACTGTCAAATAGGGTTTCTGAGACTGTCAATCTTCACAAGCGTAGACAACCTCAAATTTCTCCTGTGGAGTGGCTGTTGGGTTTCAACCACCCACATGATGACTGGCAGCCCAACATTTATCCTGCAAGTGCCATCAGACCTCGTTACATTCCCAGAGAACCGAAGTAATGTTGGCACACAAACTTGTACAATAGTCATAGCAGATGTAAGCATAACAGACCAAAGTGTAAGCAGCCCAAATGTCTAAAAATGGATGAAAGAATAACAAGAACACGTGTGGTATACCTGTACAATTGTTATTTGGTATTAGGGAAAAATGAAACACCGATTCATGCAATAATATGGGTCAATCGTATAAGCACTACTAAAAGTAGGCAATCTCTCAAGACTGTGTATTGTATGATTCTGTGACAGACTCAGACAATATAAATCCATAGAGAGAGAAAAGAAAGTGAAGGACTACTTGCTGGGAATCCCCGTGCGGAGTGGTTACATGTCGGGCAACTAAGCGCAGGGTCAGCAGCTAGCACGTTCCAGCTGCTTTGTGTGTTCTCATAAGAGTCTGTCTCAAAAGCCCACAGTGGTGACTCTAGGCTGACCTAAAGGGTCACTGAATTAGAATAAATTCTATGGCAGCAAGATTTAAAAAGAATGTTTCTTGGAGCCCTGGTGATGCCGTTGGTTACGAGTTGAACTGCTAAGTGCAAGGTCAGCAATTTGAAGCCATCAGCTTCTCTGCAGGAGAAATGTGGCTGTCAGATCCCACGAAGACTTCAGTCCAAATACCCTACAGGTAAAGTGGCCAGACGTCCCGCTTTTAACAATTTAATAATGCCCTGGAGCATTTTAAATGAAAACAAATACGTTACACATGCTATTTTTGTGTTCTATGAACATTTTTGTTGCTCCATAAAGACCAAGTTTTTAATCGAGATTCCCCCCTCCCCCCGGTCAATGGGGTCCCACTTAAAATCTGGTCACTTTACCTATAGGGCAGTTTTACTCCATGAATTGGAATTGATTTGATGGCTGGGTGTATGGTCTATATATTAGGGTTTGTGGTGACTGACCTGGGGTACCCCAAACTCCAAACTCACTGTTGTTGAATCTATAGCAGTGCAAACCCACCAGCCATTCTGGGAGAGACAGACAAGGCTTTCTACTCTTGTAACGACTTACGGTCTCAGACAACTGGCCGGGCAGTTCTGTCCTGTGCTATGGCATCGACAGCGAGTTGGGATTGACTCATGG
Organism: Nesogale talazaci; assembly: GCA_004026705.1. Taxonomy (NCBI): domain Eukaryota; kingdom Metazoa; phylum Chordata; class Mammalia; order Afrosoricida; family Tenrecidae; genus Nesogale; species Nesogale talazaci. Next base: position 44,423 of record PVJH01016516.1, read on the forward strand.
CAGTGAGTTTGGTTGTCTTTCTTTCTTTTTGGTCCCTTCACAGGAGAAATATGAAGCTGCAGACTCTAGTACAGGTCACTGAAACCCAAAGGGGCAGTTCTACTCTAGTCTATATGATTCTTTCCATTCTGTGTGATTGCCCTAAGTCGGAATGGACTACATGGCATTAGGTTGGGTTTGTGTGGGTATAAGTCAGAACCAACCCAATGGCCATGGGTTTAAGTTATTTTTGGAAAGGGGGATTTAATAATATTTACTGATCCAAGGGGATTCCCCCAGTACCCCCTAGGAAATTTGATGCATCACACATCTTACATATCTTACTTGGAAAATTCAACACCTTACCCCTAGTTGTTGAACACTTGCGAACGATTCCCTGGAGATTTTTTTGTTTGGGTTTTCCCCAGTGCAGTTTTGGTTCATGGATTCTGACACAGGCTAACAAGAGCCTGTTTGTGTAGTCATCTGGAGTTCCTATTTGTGTTCTCGACTAGCCTTGAAATATAATATAATATTTGTCTATCAGATGTTTCGAGTCTTTTGAAAGTACATCTTTGTATTAAAGGAATCTTAATTGTAAGAGTTTTACCTTGAAATAAATTCTCCCAAAGGAGGCTCTCTATAACATGAAGCACAGACATTAGTTTCAGCCTGCTTTTCTGATTTGGAAGATGTTTGTACCAGCCTAGTTCAGTAAAGCTATGGTTTAAACAAACAAACTCAAAATCCTTGTGGTTTAACATGACACAGTTTATTTTTCTTACTGCTTTGGATCCACATATCACTGCAGGCAGCTTCTTGGATGCAGTGCCTTCTGGCTCATGCCGCCTCGCAGATTCACAGAGGCGGATTAGAGAGTGTTGGAAAATCTCACATTGACAAGTATTCAGGTGTTTTTACCCCAGGGCCTTCTACCTTCTGTAAATATCTTTGTGCCATTCATTAACTCACCACTCATTGCCAAGATCTGCTTTTCCTTTGTATAGCTGGTCTCTGGTACTTTCTGTTTTGTCCTCTTTTCAGAAAGAGGAAGCCAATTAATGTGAGTTATTTACTAAGTGTAATTTAAAGACTCAGATAAGAAATCACTTCATATATACGCTGTTATAGAGCTCACTACCACAGAGCAGAGACACTTTGATGGAAGCTTAGATGGGTTTTGTAGAGGGACAGGGTTGGGTGCTGAGAGTTCTGGGTCAGGTGATTGATCCCATGGCCCTGGAAAAAGGGCCCGAAGAAATCTAAAACATTTGGGAGAATATGTCAATGAAGGGATTTCCAAGCTTAGAGATCAATTCTGGTGTGAGTAATATCAGGAAACAATTATACTGAGATTATAATCAGACATTGTGGTTTTTGATGTTTAAAATTTGAGGTCCGCAAATTGCATGATTTGCTAGTTTACCCAGATATTGGCCTATTTCCGTATTAAAGAAGGACTTGATGTGATGAGATATGATGCAAATTAAAACTCAATCTGAATCCAAGAAAGGAATCCAGAGGTCAGTAGATGGAAGAAAGCTATGATCAGGGGGCTGGCATGAGCAGCAGATGAACTATCATTGACTGGTAGGTAATGTGTCTACTAAAGCAGGTAAGAGGAGGGAGTATTCGATGCAGCGTTTGATGAGATGGAGGACTCTATTCTCCCTAGCGGTAGAGTTTGAGGGCACTCAGTGAGAACGGTGAGTGGAGGGTAATTGTTAGGAATCATCTTGGTAGATGAGGTCTGGGACAGTAAAGAGATGAAAGCACGTTAGAGAACGCAGACCTTCATTTTCCTGATGACTTTATGGATAACCAATGTTACTGGAAGCGACTAACCTTAAATTACTTAACATTGGTACAGGGAAAAGTAGACTGCATTTACAAGAAGTAGTTAATTATTACAGTTTAGAAAAGAAAGAGTTGGAGCTTTTTGGAGTGAGTATAAGAAGTGGAAGTATGTGCATGTTTGATCTCTGACACTTTATTGACTCTTAGTTTTTACTGGTATGGCAAAGAGGAAAACTCAAACTGCTCAACCATCTGCCAGGGCAAAGTACATTAAATATGTTTGTTAATCCCCAAGGTTAATATAAACAGCATGTTATAATGGGGTGGGGTAAACTTTCACTTCCGTAGATTAATCAGAAATCTAACAATGAGGTTTCTTGTTCTTATAAAGGAAGGCGCTAGGGCTTTAACTATGCTAAATCAATGATCAATTCTTGCTGATTTTTCCTTTTAACTCTTTGTCTTTTCGTCTGCACCCACCTTCATTACTCCATACGCTTGTCTAGTCTATCACCGTCTCTCTTCAGAACTTTTGTAACTGCCTAACCTGTCTCCCATCCTCCACAGTTAAGCCTTTACCAGTATATCTTTCAAACTATTACACGCCACTGTCTGGCTAAAACCTTTCTGAGTCTCTCCGTGCCTCCAAATATTAGCCTCTGCTCTGCAGCATGAGCCCAATTAATAAGCACTCCAAGTGGAAAAGAGAAAAAGAAACACCATCTATTAATTAGGAACCTAGCCAACAGAGCTTGCTACAGAACCAAGCTTTTCAGCAGCTGCTCCAATGATCCCAATTTTCAAATGATATTTATACTAATTTCTTCTAATCATACCAATCACAATTATGTAAATGCAATGGTAAGCTACAGAAAGCTACAAAATACAATGAGTACAGAAAACATACAAGTGCAAAAAGTACATTTAAAAAATTCTATAATTCCTTTTCATGACATCTCCTTGTAATTGACCATCCGTTATTAATCTGAAACAATGACCGAGAAAGCTGGGGGGTGAGGGGTTGTCAGCTACAAGCAGGATTCAACTCTTAAGGAACATACCAAACTCTTGCTTGAACACTGAGAAGCAGTCAAAATATATAAAGATAAATGTATAAAAATAGCTTATATGTAGACATACCTGGTGAAAAATAAAATTGGCTTCAGAGTTGATAAGTCTGATTCACTGCTCACATCTCCAACCAAACCCAAACCCAAACCAAACCAAAAGCCCAACCCATAGCCATCCAGTGGATTCTGACTCTACTAGCCCAATAGGACAGGGCAGACCACCCTCCCGCCCCCACCTTGAGTTTCCAAAACATCACGTTTTGATAAGAGCAGCAGCCTCATCCACTCCCTGTAGAGTGCCTGGTGGGTTCATACTTATGAGCTTGCAGTGAGCAGGCTTCTTCTACGGTCTACCAAACCATAAACCCAAACTCCCTGCCCTCATGCCAGTTCTGACTCACAGAAACCCCGCAGGGCAGGGTAGACTTGCCCCTAGGAGTGACCAAGGCTGTAACTCCTTACGGAGTAGAAAGTCTTGTCTTTCTCCCGCAGAGCAGCTGGTGGCTTCTAACTGCTGCCCTGGCAGTTAGCTGCCCAGAGAAAAACCAAGACTCCTGTCAGTAGCACAGTCCAGATTTCTGGTCATCGCATCCATGGCACTGTCCCCGGCCAGCTTTTCCTGTTTGATTTTTCATTCCGTGATATTGCTAGATTCCTATACAATTCAAGCAGGTAGAGTCTAGTTCAATTTTTAAAAAGCAAGTCTCCATTTTCTAAAAATGACTGGCTCTCTATCCAAAATGTCCCTCTGTGTTGTCTTTGACAAATTCCCAATCTAGCCTCACGGTGATCCTACTTAAATGGGGAAGAGGTGAAATTTGGTCATACGTAGCCATCTAGAACAACTAAAACATTCCAAGAATTACTTAAGATTATGTTCCAAGTATCACCCTTTCAGTGTGGAGGTTGGAATAGATTCAGGTACTCAAACAGGAATCAAGTTACTGGGCTTTTTTTTTAAACAGCTTTATTGAGATATAATTCATCTGTTAAAAGTATATAATTTAACATGTTTGTGTTTTTACAGTCAGGTTCATTGAAGTATCACTTGTAGTCAGTATAATCGGCTTTATTTAATGTTGCATTTCTATGGATTTGTACATTTGCCAGTCATATAACTGGCACTACCCAATATTTTTAGCCCAATGGTGTTTAACCCATTCACAGCAGATATCTACGATCATCGTTTTGCTCAGTTCTAAGATCTATTCATCACTTCAAAAAGAAAAGATTCTCCTTTAGCTTCCACTTCAAACCCCCCCCCCCCCCCCCCCCCCCCCCCCCCCCCCCCCCCCGCTTCCAGGCTAAAGCAACCAGAAATCTACCTTATTTAAAAAATAAAACAGGGCCTGAGCCCCAGTGGCATAAGTGGTTGAGTGTGGGAGTGCAGCCAGCGGGCTTGGCAGTTTAAATCCAGAGGCAGCTCTTAGGAGCCACACTGGGTAGCGCCCACGACCACCAGAGGCAGTGATGCCCATAAAAACAAAACAAACAACAAAACAAAACAAAACTAGCCTGGGTATCAAGAGAATTTAAGTCACCTTCGGTTATATTTTTTCTTCTTTTATAAACACTGAGATGAGTGTTGGTGGTAAGGAATCTGGAGAATTTCTAAGGCCTTGGCTCTTCTCTGTTTTTTTCTCTTGAATTTTTAAAACTTTAATTCATTTTTATTATTATCACCCTTTTATTTGTGGAACATAACATATTCAAAGAAAAACAGGCTGTAGGTAGCACAGTCCATCTCATCAGGATTGTGACAGCCCTCATGCATGTGGTGCTTTCTTTTTTTTCTTTTTTACTTTTTTTTTTGGCATCACTGCCCTGGTGGGAGTAGGAGGCCCAGCCTTGTTCCTGGAGAGCTGCTGCTGGATTTGAACCATCAACCCTGTGGGCCGCAGTCCTGCACACAATCACTACACCACCAGGGCCCAGCCTCTTTTATTTTTTCTTTTAAGGTTTTTCTTTCCCTACCGGTCCCCACCCCCTTCTGACTTTCCTCTCCCTCCTCTCCCATCCACCTCCGCAGCCCTGGCCTCATTGTAGTCCCTAGGCCCGTTCTTTGATGTGGAATCCATTTTTCTTTATTCCTTGGTAATAATGGTGTCTTAAAACATTTATCTCTATGAGAATGACATACTTGACTCAGTATACTACCATCAAGTTTTGTCCATGTCATGATGTATTTGACAGAAGAGTCATCTGGTTTTTTTTGAAGGATGAATCTACTACTTATCCCAATAATTTTGCCTCTTTATTTTTGTTCTTTCATTGTCATGATTGAGTTATGCTCCCTAAAGATACATTTCAATTTCGCTAGCCATGATTCTCAGTGGTTTGGCAGTTATGTGATGATGTCGTATGGCTAGAATGTGCTGATGCTGTATGATGTGAACTATGGTGATAAACCAGTAAAGGGGTTAAGGGTGCAATGATAGTCACAATGCCAACACAGCCCTAATGTAAGGGTTGTTGACCTAGGGTATTGCTTGCAACATACTGTATTTTACAAAAATTAAAAGAGAGAAGTGGTCAGGAAGAAAGGGGGTTACAATCACCAAAAACAGAGCAAAAATTGGAATCCATCCTTTCGATATAATATTCCTTTCTAGAACCAGGAGAAAACTGATGCCAAGACACCTGGGACTCTCCAAGGACAATCTAGTCCAGAGTTGTTAGAAGGAGACAGGATCTTTTATCAAAACCAGCAGAGAAAGGCTTCCCCTAGAGCCAGCACCTTTAATTTGAATTTCTAGTCACCTACACTATGAGAGAGCAAACTTCTGTTGGTTAAAATCATCCACTTTGGGTAGTTGAGATCCAAAGATCCACTAAAGTTAGGGAAGAAAAATGGAAATAGAAAGCATAAGAAACATATGGGATAAACAATATCACATTGTGGGGATTGCAGCCAATGAGATGAAATAGAATATGTATGACTTGTTGAATGGAAAGCTGGTGTGCTCTGTTCACTTTCACCCAATACATAATAAAAGTTAAACATAAATTGAAAAAAAATTTCAAAACTCATGATCATGAATAT
>PVJH01016517.1:0-50334 GCA_004026705.1 Nesogale talazaci
AGTTGAGCCTTCAGACTAAGCACAGTCTGCAAAGAAGAAACAGGCTGTCCCCTTACAAGGAATTAGGCGCAGAAAACCTTTTGGATACGAAAGAACCTCCCCCTAATGACAAAATGTGTCTTACATGAACAACTCTCAATATGATAAGAAGTCGGGGAGATGCAAGTGTCAGGTGTTCAGCTGCTAACACAAAGGTCAGTGGTTCACCCTCACCTAGAAGGCCCCGGGAGGAAGACCAGGCCTCTCCTCTGGTAATGATGTCAGCTTGGCGAATTGAATCCTAGAGGCCAGTTTTATGCTGTCAAGGGAGGTTGCTGAAATGATTTGATGGAGACCAATCCATGTTGGCTTATGAGACATCTCACAGCCATCACAGCCAATAGACATCACAGCCAATGAGACATCACAGCCAATAGGATGCCTCCAAAGGACTTAGATCCCACCCCCAGCCCCACCCCCACTCCATCCTCAGGCTGTGCCATGCTTTACCCATTGGCTAATAGGAAACGCAAAACCAGGGCTATTGCTTTGAGAACTGAAGTGCACCTGACCCAAGGCATGGTATCTCTTATTGCCCCAAATGGATGTGAAAGTTGGACTTTGACTAAGGAAGACCAAGGAAGAGTTGATGTGTTTTCAATTGTGGTGCTGGCAGAGAAATTTGAAAGCACCACGGACTGCCAAAAGAGCAGACAGATGTGTCTTGGCAGGACAGTCAGAGTGCTCCTGTGAAGCGAGGAGGAAGAGACTTGGTCTTAGATACCCTGGACACGTGGTCAGGAGAGACCCGTCTCTGGAGAAGGACATCATACTTGCTAAAGCACAAGGGCAGCAAAAGAGAGGAAGGGCCCGAGGAGATGGGTTGACATAGTGGCTGCGACAACGGGATCACCTCAAGCATGGGGTGGGGGCGCATTTTTGAGGATGCTGCCGGCCTGAGTGGTGCTTCCTTCTGCTGCACAGTGGAGCTTTGTGGATCAGAACCTACCCCATGCCACTTAACAGCATCAACAGCCACTAGGCTGGGCTCTTGAGGCCATCTCACAACAATAGCCAGTAAGGTGCCCTGAAAATCTTCGCTACTTCCCCCACCGCGCCTCCCAACGCAGCACCATCCTGGATCCCGCTAGTTACTGAGAGGCTCAAGCCCGCAGGGAGATCTCTCCTGGTGGTGTTTTCACGGAATGACAGCTACCCCTCCCCAAACTGACCTCTGGCTTCATCTCTTTTCTGGTTTGCTTGGCAGCAATTATATCTTGCTCCATCTTCCACAGGCTCCTTCAGACAGAAGCCTAGGAGACAAATGCGTGCTCTTCAATGCTTCTGGTAGGCTGTCTGGAACTCATCTGTCTGGTGGGCTTTGTCGTGTTCTTGCTGAATGGTGGAGCCTTGCCTTTGAGGGATAAACCAAAAGACGTGTGGAAGAAAAAACACTCCTTGTCCTTCCCAATGTGCCATGAATGGACTGATCAAAGAGAAAGATGAAAAACTACCTCTAGATCGGGTCCCCAGGTTCCTGCACCAAACCAGTTCCCCTGGGTCCAGTGTTTGTCCCTTGGTCCCCCGGGCTCCTGGGGGACTCTGCACCTTTATCCCCTTTGTCAGTGAGGAGAAACAGGCCTGTAGCTCTGTGCCTGCTGGGAGTGCGGGGGTTCCTGTCACAAATAAAGCCAGCCTCCAGGGAGGTGTTGTCTATAGGGCAGAGGGCAAAATGGCAGACACCTGGACGGTGCTTCTTCTCAGACTACCTGTTGCACTCTCTGGGCTCATGCCAGGCTTTCTCTCGGAGCCAACATCAGGGTGACGCACCTGAACTGGTGGTGGTAGCCAGAGGGATCTGTCCCTGAAACAGGTCCCATCACATCATGTGTGTTCACAAGTTCTGTGTGTAGCTCCCGCGGCCTTCAGTGTAGGGCTGGAGCCCTGGGCTGGGTTGTTGCTGCCCATGAGCTGGTGGATGCCTGCTTCCCATTCCAGGTCCCCAAGATCTTCTTTCCCTACATTTTCCCAGCTTTGGCCACAGCTGGTTTTCCCCCTTTCTGAAAAATACAATGATAACAACACAGGTGACTAACAGGGCAACCGCCAAATGGACTAGCCATCAAATGGATTCTGACTCTTGGAAGGGTTGCCAAGACGGTACCTCTTTGCAGAAGCACAGAACCTCAACGTTGTCTTAGGAAGAGGCTGATGGGTTTGAATCACTGAACTGCCTTCTAATCAGCAGCCCAAGGTTCCCTAAGCAGCACCACTGGGTCTGCTAGCCAATCAACACTGAGCCTTGGCAACTGTGTGGATTCAGGACAACTATGTGACTGAGTGCTGGATGAGTCTCAGAGAAGGGGCAGAGGGGAGTGGAAGGGAGAGAGGAGCGAACTCTCTGAACCTGCCTTTGCTGCACCCCTTGGGGTCAGTGGTGAGTGAGTTATCCAGGGCTTGTGTTCTTCATCCAAGGGCATGACCTCCCGGGAAAGGTTCAAATGGGTTGGAGCATCACAGGACAGGATGGAGTCATGCGGGGTGGAAAGGGTAAGAGAAAAGGTGTGCCATACAGGGTCTACTGGACTGTAGGGTCTTGACAGGAGAGTGGGGAGCAGAATGTCCTTCCAGATACTTGACCAGACATGACTGTCAACAAATAACAGTCTCCACTGTCCGGTCAGTTCTGGACAAGTGGTGTCCCAGGCAAACTAGGATCAGACCTTTGCGAGCCATGCAGTTTTCATTGATTGCTTATTGGATGTCGAACACCAAGCCTTTCTTCCTAGTCTCTCTGAGTCTGGAAGTCCCACTGAAACCTGTTTGCCCCCTCAGCAGCACACAGACCTCTGCTGACAGGGGTGCTTTGGCTAAGAGCTGAGGGGGCTCCTGCATGGAATTGGAGGATTCTGCCTCTGCCTCTGCACCAGCACAACCTGCCAAGGAAGGTTGTGGGGTGTGTGGACATGGAGGGGGGAGGCTCTAACAAGCAGGGCTGTCTAGTAGAACTATTACTACAGGAACAATATATTTAATGGTATTTTTTAGACTAACCACATTGCAAAAGAATAGAAATAAAAAAGGGGTGAAATTAAGTTTAACCACGTGTGTCAGGTGTCCAGCATGTTATCGACGCGATCTGCAGAATTATGTTTTTCGAAATAATGAGATATTTTACTTTCTTCTCCCCTTTTTCCTCCTCACCCCTGCCCCCGATCCCAACTTTGTTTTGGGCTGGGGGTGGGGTGGGCTGGTTGTTAAGCCTTGCCTATTCAGTTTTGCATACCGTGTCCTTACCGGAGACCCACTTTGCTTTTAACTCACGTTAACTAACTCAGGGTCCACAGAGCTCTCATTGGGGCGGGCCGTCTCCCTGACAGTTGGCAGGGTAGGATCCAGACGAAGGCAGGTCAGGAAGAAGGACCCGATGGTCTCCTTCAGAAACAGGTTGGTGGAGGAAGCTCCATGACTAGCAGCAGAGTACCCCTGCTATCCTGTGGGAAAGATGGTACCTTTCCAGGCTGGAAGGCACTCAAAATGCGATGGGAAAAGCGCTGAATGCCATGGATATAGTCAAGCTTTCTGGATCTCCATGTGCGGCTATAGCATGACTTAAGGTGAGAAGACACAGCTGCCGATACCCATCAGTCATCTGACCAAAGAATTTAGACAGTAGAAATCAAAGTGCTCTAAAATGGAATACACAAAAATCAGTAATCTAGGCATTAGAGAACTGCGGGGGGTCAGGAGGGTCCTAGAATTGGTCACTTTAAATCAGACAGTCATATGGGAATGGCTTCACCTCATCCTTGAAAGAGCACTTTTAGACTTGCACTGAAGTTCAACAATGGGCGTGGGTATGTACATACCTACAAGGATGACAATAGAATCTTCAAATGTATGAACCTACTGCTAGTGCAAAGAAAAAGAAAAGAAAGATTTATATCAACTTCTGCATTCTGAAATTTGATTAAGCGCATGTTAAAAAGCAAAGATGTCACTTGGAGGACCAAGATACACCTGACTTCATCCATGGTATTTCCATTCACTCCATATGCATGTGAAAACTGGAAAATGAAAAAGAAAGACCAAAGAAACACCCCTGTATTCTAATTGCATTGTTGGCTAAGGATGTTCAATATGCCACATACTGCTGTTTTTTTTTTTAAGTACTAGGAATACGTATACCAGGTAACTCTTTACATGTGATGATATGGAGGCCTTATCTCACAGATGTTGGGTCAGGTTAGAGGAGGGACGAATCCCTGGAGATGGACATCACACTTGGCAAAGTAAAGGATGGTGGGTGGCATGAAGAAGTGGATTGGCATAGGGGCTGCGACAATGGGGTCCAGCATCGCATGACCTGTCACATTTTTTATTGTTATACATAGAGCTGTTGTCACCCAGAGCCAACTCAGTGGTACCCAGCAACGACACAGATGCATATATGTGTACGTCCATGTGTCTATGTGTATGTCTGTATCTCATCTTCAGACAAAGGTCAGGCACACATGGGTGGTGGTGGTGATTGATTGCCAATCCAAAGCCAACAGTGCAGGTGACAGGCAGAGAAGATGGAAAACAGTGGGATTTCTGGGAAATTGGGTAGCTGTAGCCTAGATTCTGAACTCACCCTAGGGAGATCTCCCTTTTCCAATTTAAGTCCCTCAACTGATTGGTTGAGATCCATCCCACTTATGGCATGTAACCTATGATATCTAACTGATCTAATCACTTGTAAGGGTGACAATCAGATTGCTGCTTGACCAAACATGTGGACACACAGTGTGCCTAAGTTGACACAAAACACTCATCGTCACCATCTTTCAATATTGGAGGGTCTCCCCAACTCTCGCTTCCCCTCATTGGCTGCACTGGTTCACATGGAGAGGAAACACCCTTAAGAAGCACACAGCTTGAACCCTAATGAGACTCAAGACTGAAGGTATGAAAATAAAAAAAATAGCTTGAAAGAGAACTTGGCCTTGGAGGCATCCGAGGATAGCCAAGAATGGTCTTCCGACTGACCCAGAACAGTGTTCTACACGAAGCCAAGGAGACAAAGGCACAGGCTTTTGGAGGCGGGAGTGCTTGGGCAAAATGAAAATCAATACACAGTGCTCAAGTTCACCTTGTCCTGTCTGTATGGGGAGAACTTCCAGGGGTGGGCGTGAAAGAGGAAACTTCCAGGGAAGCATGGTTGGGCACACCAGGAAGTGATTTTCGTGTTGATCACAGATGGTGCGGCAGAGAGGGATAGACTCTCCATTTCTCTTTGTAGAGGAAAGACCGGGGGGTTATGATGGGGAAGAAGTGGCGAGTAGAGAGGGAGGGGCATGTATGCATCAGCTCCTTGGGGGGCAGGATTGACGAGATGCCCTGGGGGTGTGAGACCTCAAAAGTAAGATGAGCAAACTCCCACACCTGGAAGGCAGTGACCAGACGTCATCGATAAGCGGAGAATGAGGCTTGGCTATCAGAAATTCATGATACAGCAGCCATCGCTGTGACCCACCCCGCTGTCCAACAGACAAAGATACCTAGGATAGTTTAGCAAACGCAACACCAGAGGCACCCCTATTTCTCCTGTAGCCCTGACTCCCAGTTCAGACTCGGAGTGCTCCCCGCGCCTGCGTGATGTCCCCCCTCACCCATCTCTGTGCGGGGCTTGCCACTCCCCGTCTGTCGTTCTCCTTCTTCTCGCCACCAAAGGGGAGGGACCCCACTGAACCTGACTTCGATTGTGATTAGCAGCACCAGGTTCAAATTTATTAGTCCCAGGAGCAGAAGGCTAATGAGTTAAATGCCCTGATTTAATTAAGCCACCTAATGGTTTTAGCTTACATAAATTCTCACCTGATCAGGCCGCCATCGCTCAAATACATTATCGCTGGCACTCTGCAGGAAGAAGACAGGCTAGATCCATGAAACATGAAACAGGTCCTGGTCCCCCAGCACTCAGCTCACTTGGCGCGACGAGAACAAATCGCTCACCGTCTCCATCCCTGGATCTTTGATCACCTCAATGTGACAGCCTGCCAAGGATAATCAATGTCCCGAGGCGCAGGCTGCCTTCAGAGGTAGGTAGAGTTACACCTTGGTGATCCATTACTCTGCTCTCGGCAATCCTGTCTTATTCCCCAAGAAGGCCAGTGCAGTGGATTGATTCATGGTTTGGGAATCAGAAGCATGGCCGAGAGCCACCTGCTAGTGTGATCTCAACTTGTCCACTCAGTCCCCATGCGCTGACCTGTGGGATGAACCTTGCTGTCCCAGCTTGTCACACTGCAATGACGATGGAAGGGCTGGGGGATAGGGAACCCGTTGGGTCACTGCTGGGTGTTGAACTTCAATTCCCTCCAAAGAGAGATGGAAGTCATCACTAACTGGTTCTGTGATTGTGACCTTATTTGGAAACAGTGTCTCTGCAGATGCAGCCCTTCTACACAAACTCATCCTGGACCAGGGGGCATCCCAGTTGATGCACGCATAAAGACAGAAGAGATGGGGAACCCAGAAGCAAGTGTAGGGGATATGGGCATGAGAAAATGGCTTGAGAGAAGAGAATCATGTGACTGCATGTCAAAGACCATCAGGGATTTCCAGAAACCACCAAAGACTAGGAAGAGATGAGAGAGAGTCTTCCCCCAGAGCATGGCCCTGCCAACATCCTGTTGCCAATGCCACAGAGGGCATGTGGAAGCCCCTGAGGCTCTTGTAAACTCAAGACAGTCAAGGCTAAGATCTCAATGGGCGCCAGCCACAAGCTCAGAGGACTTGACTATCTTGCCCATTCCAAACTTGGGCAGCATACTCCAGGGTCGAAGGCTCTGCCAGCCAAAGGCCAAAGCCAAGGCTCAAAGGATGACCAACACGCCAACCAAGGTCTTGACTTGTGCCAAGATGGATCTGTTTCATTCCCTTGAAGCTACAAGTTCCGAGAGCATGCTCCCTGTGCACTGAGGAGGAAATCATTCAGTTGCTGAATGTCCAGGAGCGCCTGCTAGAGAAAATGCTGTTTGGTATTTCCTGTTGAAGTTCTTTCTTGGGAATTTCAGTAAGACTGGGGCTTTTCAACAAGGAAGGTGTCTCTTTACCTTCAGCGGAAATCACTAAGAGCTCAAATTTCAGTGGTCTTTCCCAAAATCTGCTGACAGAATTGATTTCAAAGGCAGGAGTCCATTTATGTGGCATGGAATAAGAAATCCTAAGTGCTTGCTTCATGTCTAGAAAGCTGTTTGAGTTGGGAATTCAAGATAACAGTCAAGGTACTCAGAGGGCAGGTGAAAACCCTGGCTAGTCTATCAAGAAGTTTAGGAGGCAGCTACTTGGCAAGCTAACTGGAAAATATCCACATCTGTGCCCATTCCAAAGAAAGGTGACCCAGCAGACTGAGGAAATTATCCAACAATATCATTAATATCACACGCTAGTCAATGTTTACTGAAGATCGTTTACCAGCAGTCGCAGCACTTGTCAACAATGAGCTGCCAGAAATTCAAGCCAGACTGGGAAGAGGACCTGAGCTAAGAGGTGTTGGCTGAAGCAGAGGATGCTGGAAAGATGTTTTCTTGTTTTCTGTTCATTGCACAAGACATTTGGCTTATGTAGATTATAAGGAATTATGAATAACATAGGAAATAGTAGGAATTCCAGAAATGCAGAACCTATACACAGGCCAGGAGGCAGTTATTTGAAGAGTGCAAACGGAATTCTGCATGGCTTTAAGTTTTGCTTTGAAAGTGTTCATCAGAGTTGTCTTCTCTTGCTCTACTTATTCAATGTGGAAAATCGAAGGATCTGGACCAATGAAGAAGAATGCAGCATCAGGATTGGAGGAAGGCATCTTAACAACCTATGCTATGCAGAAGAGTCAAACTGCCTTGCTGAATGTCAAATGATTGGCATATTTACTGATTAGAATGAAATATTCCACACATTACACACACACATATACACAAATGTTACTAAGGGACTCATGAAAAAATGTAATCAAATGGTTATTTTGATTAAGTGTTGTGGAAAGGAGCAGGGGTCAAAGTTTTAACTGTTCAAGTCAGATTGATGCCTTTGATCTTCTATACGCATGGTCTCGATGTAGTCTGTATAGTGACCAACATTCTCGGCACTTTGGTTTTGTTTGTGCATATCAGGGTGTATCTCAGAGCTCTGATGGCAATGAATGTCCCCCTCATGAAGTTGTGTTATAAGTTTTTTTCTGTGTTTCAATAAGTGAAACCCAGGACTAATGACCCTGTAGGGCTGGCAAGTAGAATGAGGGTTTCAGGGTGGGCACAGTGGTGGTAGGGGCATGAAAGGAAGAAGATATCAAGGAGTTCAGCAAGGAAAAAGAATGTTCAGAATGGAGTCGTGGTAGCTGTACAATTCTGCTTGTGATTAAACTTTGGAATGATAGGATACATATATTAATTCCCAATTAATAATGAATTTTTAAAGGTTATGAAAATGTCCCATGAACTTTCTGCAGCCTGTAATTTATGTAAAGCATGCTGGTTGCCACTATGGTCTAAGTGTTTTGCTGCTATGCCCAAGGTTGGTGGTTCAGACCTCCTCTAAGACTCTGTGGTTCACAGAAAACACCTGGTCATTTGGTCTTGAAAAGGTTCAGGAGAAATCAAACATTCTGCCATGGAGTCAATCCCAGGAAATCTGAAGGGGGAGCTCTAGTTTGTCATAGAGTATCACTCTGAGTCAGAATCAACTTAGATCCAAGTTCTATCTATCTATCGCAATCAATCGATGTAACATCTAGCTAGCTAGCTATCCTTTGTATCTGTCACCTATCTATGTGACTTTACCACGTTAAAGGACTTCATTTCTTATCTCCCTGAAAGAATGCCAGAAACAGTTATATTTAGTTAGAATAATTTTGTCTCTGCTTCTGCAGAATATTATACTACTCTTCCTTTTGGGAAAATATGAATGTTCTGTTTTATTCATACAATTGACCAGTGACAAAAGATCTATATGCCACCACAAATTTGAGCCCACTTCCCAAACCAGATCATTTGATAAGTCTAAGAAAGCATGACTCCCCCTTCTCCAAAGGTCATGTTTCCTCGCCCAGGATCCTAGACACCCCACAGGCAAATTTCCTATCAAACTCTACTGCTTAAAACCCTGATAGATTTTTTTTTCCTCTGGATGCCATCTGTTCATTAAAGTCCACATTACATCTTCCTGTCCCAGAGAGCCTCAGGCAATCCTCAGATTTCCCTGGACTGGAGAAAAGGCGGCCATAAATTTAAAGACTGAAGAGTGTTCATCTTCTTTTAAAATAGGAAAGAAAAGACACAGAGGCAGAGAAAGGAGGAAGGGGGAGGAGGAAGGGAGGAAGGTGAGAGCAGAGAGAAGTGGAGATGAGAAAGAGGGGGAAGAAGGAAGCAAGGAGGAAGAAAAGGAAGGGGAGAAAGCAGGAGGGAGGGTGGATGAAAGGGATGGGAGGAAGACTGGAGGAAGAGAGACAAAGAAGAAAATAAGAAACAAAGACCACAAAATAAGTTCTCTCCACTCTGATGCTATGCATTGTCTTCAAATTCAGGGGCAATTGGCAGTGATGCTGTCCTGTGGTCGCCATCTTGGTCAGCTCCGACTGGGTGGCTGATTTATTTCTGCTTTCTTATGGAAACGGTATTCATTGGAGATTTGTAGGGCGAGATAATGGTGCTTATTCGTGTGCTTCTTGTTTTTATTTTGCTTTCTTCATTTCACCCTTGTATGGGACACACAGAAATCAATCCTGCCTTTTTTTTTTTAGCATCTCAATGAGAATTTTTTTGCAAGCATCTTTTTTTGGGTTTGCAAAGTGGACCATGCACTGCCCTCATTTGTAGAGAAAATCTAGGCTGAGAAGCATCCTGGCCCACCAAGCCTTGAGGACGATATCCCCACTCAGAACAGCCCATACACAGAGAGGATCATATGGCCAGCCCCACTATGAAGCATGGCATCCCTCGCTGACCCGAGGTCCTACAGGTACAATAATGCAGAAGCAGCATTGGGACTGTAGCCTGTCTGACCCAACCACACCGTGGCAAAATACTAAGAGTGTGCAACGGAGCATGGAGTTCCTGAGGGAATGCCAAGGATATGCTTTGGGACCAGGGTGTGGCACTCCATTGGATTCAACTAGGGATAATCCCGGAGGTCAATGAACAGACCTTGAACTATTTACAGATTTTTATTTTGTTATTATTTTTATTTTTTAACTTATATACACATATAAGTTAAAAACCCAATGTTTTTTTATCCTCATTTTATTTTCTCTGGTCACTTCTTCTTAGGATGCCTTTTTGGTACATATTGTTATCTTTGCAGGTTTATCTAGATATGATAGGCTAGATGAACAGTCTGGAAGAGAAAATAACAAGGCTGATGGTTCTGGGGAGACATGGGAGATGGGGAGGTGGGGGAAAGGAGGTGATATTGACCAACCCAGGGATAACGGAACAAGCGATTCAAATCAGTGACAAGCTGGGTGTGACGCCTGATAGGAATTAATCAAGAGTAATGTAACAGAGAGAAAATACTGAAACCCAAATGGAGGCTGAGCATGATAGTGGGACAAGAGGAAAATAAAAGGAAAATAGAAGGAAGAACTGGGGGTGTGTGTCGAGTGCATTTATAAAGATCCAAATGCAGGCATATAGAGAGGTGAATATATTTATATATGATGATAGGGAAATAGATCTACGTGTATAAACTTATAGGACTAGTGTTAAGATAGTAGATGGGCTTTGGACCTTCACTGAAGTACTTCCTCAATGCAAGAACACTTTGTTCTATTAAATTGGCATTTCATGTTACTCACCTTCCCAACATGATCACTGAGACAAATATGTTCATAAGCAAAAGTGGTCAAGAAAGCTGATGGTGCCCAGCTATCAAAAGATGTAGCGTCTGGGGTCTTAAAGACTTGAAACTAAACAAACAGCCATCTAGCTCCAAAGCAACAAAGCTCATATGGAAGAAGCACACCAGCTTGTGGGACCACGAGGTGTCAAGGGGATCAAGTATCAGGCTTCAAAGAACTATAAATCATAACATTGCATGCCCACCTTCCTGATATGATCACTGATGACAAATGTGTGCATAAGCAAATGTGGGGAAGAAAGCTGATGGTGACTGGTTATCAAAAGATATAGTGTCTTGGGTCTTAAAAGCTTGAAAGTAAACAAGTGGCTCTCTATCTCAGGAGCAACAAAGCCTACATTGAAGAAGCACACCAGCCTGTGTGACCTTGAGATGCCGAGTGGATCAGATATCAGACATCAAAGAACTAAAAGCTATTTCATTATAAATGAGGAGGAGTACAGATTGGGGACCCAAAGTCCATCAATAGGTGAAGCGACATCCCTTTACAGAGGAGTAGCAGGGAGGAGATGAGCCAGTCGTAGCAGCAATGAAATATGCAACTTTCCTCTAGTTCTCATATGCTTCCTCCCATCCACTATCATGATCCCAATTCTACCTTACAAATCTAGCTAGTCCAAGAGATGTACACAGGTACAGATAGGAGCCGGAAACGTGAGGAATTCAGGACAGATGATCCCGTCGGAACCAGTGGTGAGAGTGGTGATACCAGGAGGGTGGAGGGAAGGTGGAGTAGAAAGGGTGAACCAATTGCAGGGATCTACATATAACCTCCTCCCTGGGGTATGGACAACAGGGAAGTAGGTGAAGTGACACATCAGACAGTGTACGATATGACAGAATAATGATAATTTGTAAATTATTAAGGGTTCATCAGGAAGGGGAGCAGAAAGGGAGGGGAAATATGGGAAGCTGATATTGGGGCCCTAAGTGGAAGGAGGATGTTTTGAGAATGATGATGGCAAAAAAATGTGCAAATGTGGACTGCATACAATTGATGTATGTATTAATCATGAAAAGAGTTGGATGAGCCCCCGATAAAATGATTTTTTTTTAAAAAAAAGCATCATGGATGCAGACCTGTCAGTGTTTACCATCACGTCTATGGGCTCCTTAGAGTGAAGTCTGTGGGATCCTTGGAGTTTTCTGTTCCTTCTTTCTCTCCCTCTTCATTTAAATAGACATGTTACCATCTTGTAGCAGAGAACAGACCTGATCTTGACCGGCACACTTCCCACTGAGGGTGTTCCATACCTGAGGGACTCTGGGTGGCAGGCACAGCCCTGGAAAGAAGATGCTAAGGCCATCCTTGGTACCTTCACTTAGTTGTCCTCCCAGGTGTCATGGTGATTCCTTTCCACACCCCTCACACTCTTTCCTGGTTGGCGATAAGGATCAGCCTAAAGAGCAGAGAGGACACTGACAGGAGCAGGGTTTATTTTTCCCTTCTCTTTTCTAAAAATCTAGGCTGCACTGCAATGGTTCATCTAAGGAACTCAAAGTTCAAGAGCAAATAGAGATGGTTTGCTGGTGTGTTGACTGCTTGCTTTGTTATCCACCTGCTGTTTGCCAGTCTGTTCATTCACCTTCTATGTATCTAGGAGTCAATCTGTCTCCCCATCTCCCTACCCAACCACCCAGTCATGTATTTATTGACTGTTTTTAGCCAGGTGTAAATAACAGTGTAAAGCAGGAAGTACATCCAGAATTCTGCATGATGAGCATGGAAATCCAATGATCTACAGGCCAAGGAAGATAATATGCACGGATGGCTGTGTTAGATGGCACTTGGGTCCAACCTAGAAGTCCATTTCTGGTGAAAAGGAGCCAGCTGCTGTATACATCGATCTCATCAATGTTGAAAGGGCCCTGGTGGCATAGTGGTTACTCGTTGGGATTTAAATAGCAAGGGCATGCCCATCACCATACCACCCTGAGAGCACCCACTCTCTTCTAAATATCAAGGGCAGTAGTACAAAATCTCCACCCAGGGAGAAGATGAGGTTTTCTACTCCTGTGAGGGATTCTAGTCTTTGAGACTCACAGAGTCCATTCCACCCCGTCTAAGAGGGGTTCTGTGACTTGGTTTCCACTCAATGTCAGCATGTTTGGGCTTTTTTGGTTATCAAGGTGATTGGGCTGAGCCCCAGTGGCGTAGTGGTTGTGCGCGGGACTGCGGCCCACTGGGATGGAGGTTCGATTCCGGCTCCCAGGAGCAAAGGCTGGGCCTCCTACTCCCACCACCAGGGCAGTGATGCCTAAAAAAAAAAAAAAAGGTGATCACTGGTCTTCTGAATTTTAAAGGGACTTTACATGTAGGCTCCTGTTAAAGCAAAGGGTACCATTATGTAGGTCAAATAAAATATCACGTGGGTGGGTCCAGCGTTATGTACGGCCAGCCATTCCCAGGGCTCTGTTCTGATAATAATAACTGCTGCCACTGATGATCACATAAAACTAGCATTTTATGAGTTGCCATGTTTCTCAGTCGACGTAGGAGTCTGGAGGATCACCAATGAATGCTCTGATTTGGAGCAGGACAAACTGTCACCATGGTCAGACACGATTAGCTCAAACCAAGCAATGCGTGTGAGGGTGGCGTGGCACTGGACAGTGGTGATTCATTCTGCTGTGCATGGCGTCCCTGAGAGTCAGTACCAACAAGATGGCACCTTACAACTAAAGATGGTGAGTACATGAGAACTTGAAGAAGGCCAAGACTTTGGCTCCTCGTGGAGTGGCTCTCAAAAGCCCAAGTTCATATTAAGTGACAAAACTGTCAGCATTGAGAGCAGGTCTCTTTGATGTCAGTATTCTGGGTTTTTAGTTTACCACATGAGCATCTCCCTGTCCTTCTCTGCTAAGGAAAATAGGGAAGATGGCACCACCAATTTCCTAAGATGCTTTGAGTCTTACATATATACATATGCAGAGTCTTGGCAGAGTCCTTAAGGCACAAAGCACACTCAACAAAGATGAACTGATATGGTTATTATTGCTATTATAGCTATTTTCACCCATTGTTCCTTTTAAAGAATTGTGGCTAACCGTTACTTCCTATGTTTTTGCAACAACTAAAAGCCAACAATAGATTCTAACTTCTCTGATCACTGAGTGCAAACGGTGTCAACACACACACACACACACACAATTATCATCACGCAGTTTAGAAAACTGTCCCTTATTCATTCAGAACTCTGAGTGTGGTTTCCTATTATTGTGTTATTCTCTCCGTTCAAATATCTAGTGCCAAAAAAATTGGGATTATAATACTTTGGAGATAAGGTTCTACCTAAACACTATTCTCTTATTGGACACCCGCGACTGCGTGGTCATAAAATTCAGCATTTTTGAATGGAAGGAACTTTAAATGTAGTTTCAACTGATCAGCTTCAATTTGGAAACGGAGATTCATAAAAAGTCAAAGATCTTAAAAGCAAAACCACAAATCGCATTCCTTTCAGATTCCATATTTTCATATTTCTAACTATTGTCTATTAACATCATGGACTTTGGAAGAAGAAATACAGCCAGAATGCTCCTTAGGAGCGAGGTGGTGAGACTTTGTCCCATGTGCTTTGGATGTGTTGTCAAGAGAGGCCAGTCCCTTGAGAAGGACATTACGATTCGTGAAGCAGAGGGGCAGAGAGAAAAGTAGAAGAACACCCTCAAGGAGATGGATCAGCCTAGTGACTACAACCATGGCTTCAAGCATCACATCAGTTGTGAAGGTGGTACAAACCTGGGGGCAGAGTTTTGTTCTGTTGTGCATAAGGTCGGAACTGACCCAATAACATCTAGCAATAAATTTTGTCTGAATGAATTTATGGAGAATTCTTGAAATCCAGGTTCCTATCACAGTAGTCCAGCCTGCTTGTAATGTGGTCGTGCACAAGAGCTGTACAACTATGCATTTCAGTGTCCTTGACTGGAAAACAAAAGGTGCCATCTAAACCTCTCCTTTTTCTAACACCCCATGGCTGTCCTCACAATCCTCTGCAAGTTATGCTGAGGGTTGGGCTATAAATCCTTTGCCTTCAAGGGACTCAGGTGGCTTCTGGGAGTACAGTGCCATCAAAGCACAGCCATTCATTAATGCCAGAAGATCAGCACAAAATTCTATTTTGTCACGCCATCTCCCTTTCCTTCCAATCTTCCACTTTTTGTAGCTTTCTTTCCTGAATGAGTTTCCTTTTTCCAAAGAAGATGAGAGGAATCAAGGATCTCCTTCAGGAAAAACTCCAGAAAAAATAGTTAATTTTGGAATGACACCTCTTATGGAAGAGGTCACGCTTTCTCCCAGTTAGTCCCATGGCCCATGTATGCTGTTATAACGAATTTACATACAACAGAACAACCCTAACTGGTCCATGAGGTCTCACCATCATAGCTATGTTTGAGCCCATTGTCTCAGCCACCGGGTACATCTCACTGAAGTTCTTCTTGGTTTATCTTCTATTTTACCATGGATGATGTCTTTATTAGGGACTGGTCCCTCTTGATAACATGTCCAAAGTGCTTAAGGTGAAGTCCCATTTTTTCTTCCTTTGTGAAGCATTTTGACTATGAAGACCAATCTGTTCCTTCTTTTGGTAATCCATGACCTATTCAAGATACTCGGTAACAGCCATAATTAAAATGCAATTATCATTCTTTGGTATTCCTATTTGTCACCCAACTTCCCCATGCATATATAAACCAAACCCAAAGTATAGATTCCTACCGATAGCAATTCTATAAGGCAGAGAAGACACAGTCAAGCTGCACCATTGGTTTCCTACGACTATAAGTTTTGATGGAGGCAGATAGCCTCATTTTTCTCCCAAGCAGTGACAGGTGGATTCAAACACCTCAAGTCGTGGTTAGCAACCCACTACACCCTCAGGACTCTTTTCCTATAGATGAGGCAATTGAGAATACCATGACATGGGTCAGGTACACCTTAATCCTCAAAGTGATGAGTTTGTTCCTCAACATTTTAAAGAGATTTTATGCAGTGGATATGTCCAAGACAATATGTCCTTTGATTTCTTAATTGATGCTTCAAAGGCTGCTAGTTGTGGATCTATGTGAAATGAAATCCCTCCACATCACGTCCTTCCATTTATCAAGATATTCTTATCGGCCCCGTTGTGGGGGCTTCTGTTTCTTTCTGTTAAGAGATACAATCCACGCTGAAGCCTGTGTCCTTCCATCTTCATCAATAAGTTCTTGAAGTCCTTGTCATTTCCCGCATGCAAAGCTGTGACATCTGCATACTATAGACTATTCATTCATAAGCCTTTCTCCAGTCCTGATGCCATGTTCTCTTCATATAGTCCAGCTTCTGATTTCATTTTCTTAGCTCACAGATGGGGTGAGGATAATGAAAGGATCATTAAAAAGTGTGTATGAATATTACAAGCTTGACTAGTACCAGGCACATGTATACGCAAGCACAAACACACACACATGCACACACACACATGTGCGCATGCACCCATGAAGACAAAGACCCATCCCAATCTCATCGTCTTTCAGAAAGCAACACAGATGCTATCGTTTCTCCCCATAGTCGCAATTACAAATTTCCCTCATTACTCCCTACTTCTGCCATTTCCCTTTGTCTTCTGACTAAGATCAATTTCTAACTTGGTCTGTCATTATTTGGAATGTAATATGGTATAATGAAATGTACTTAAAACTGGTGGTTTTGCTATCTTTGGTCTTTCTGGACCTAATTAAAATTGAGCATTCTCATCAGGAAAATGGGTACTATATTATTTATTTTCTAGATATCTCATAATGATCAAATGCTAAAATATAGTACCCATTCTGGACACCAGTGTTTTGTCTTCCTATTCAGCTTTTTCAATGGCTTCTATTGTCCTTATCCAGATATAGGATGTGGAATTCAATCTGTGTCCAATCCTTTTGCATCCTCTCCCTGTGTGGACTTACAGGGGGATAGACCATAAATATTTGTTGAATGAGTGCGTGACTCTATTGCCGTCCATTTCTAATTTCATGTTCACTACCTTTCAAGTCAAATTGAGTTTTCTAGATTCTATCTGCCACTATCTGTGATGTGGATAGTAAAATAAATTGAATGTAAAAATATGGGAGAATTAGGCAGAAAGCCTTATGTTACTTGGGAATGAAATGAATCATATCAAATTTTCAAGGTTCTGTCCATGAATTATCTGTGATGCAGGTAGTAAAATAAATTGGATGTTAAATTATGGGAAAATTAGGGGAAAAGACCTGATTTAACTTGGGACAGAAAGTGATGCTTCCACACCTGATGACATAAATGAGGGTTAGACCTGATTCTCGGTGTCTTTTCCTGTTCTTTCGTTGTGTAATTCTCAGACCCCTCCCAACATTTTAGTGAATTCTCAAAAGCCATTCTGGGTGCATTGCAAACATCTATTTCAAAACATCTGCCACTCTGCAGGGCAAGCAGTGTAATAGGGTTCCAAGGATCGGCAGACCTTTCAGAGCAGACTTCCTACTGGAACACAGTGGAAGCCATTCTGTGGCGAATGGATGTGGCCGCACGCTGAACCTCCAGGACAGAGGAACTGCCCCTCAGGGTTTCTGAGGCTGTAAGCCCTGATGGGAGCAGAGGGCCACATCCTTCCCTCATGACTGGTTCTTTCCATTCTCCATCCTTCCGGCTTGCAGACAAGTGCTTAACCACCGGGCCACGAGCGGGCCACAGAAGTCCTTAGAGCTTTCCTGAAATGTTTGAAACCAAATTCCTTTATCTTTGGTTTAATCATTCCTTTATCAACTAGTCTTACTAATTCCTTCCTGATTCCATTTTTACTATCGTAAAGGATGCGTAAAGGACCAGGAATCCTGGTAGCAGAGTAGGCTTCATCTGGGCCTGCTATCTAGGAGGTCAGCAGCAGCAATCCACCCTCTGCTCTTTGACGAATGGTGCGGCTTTCCTTTCTAAACAGATTTAAAGATTCGAAGCCCCCGAAACTCCGAGAGGCAAAGAAACCCATCAACCTTTGACCCATAGGGTTGCTGTGAGTCAGAATCGCCTCCACGGCAGGGGGTTTACTTTTGTTTTAAAGAACTTCACGGGCTAGTCGAGGGAACCTAGGTGGCAATGTTGAGCAAGAGGTGTACTGCAAGCCACAAGGCGGTGGGTCAAACCCAGCAGCATCTCCATGGGAGAAAGATGAAGCTCTCTGTTCCCATAAAGTTATCTATCCTTAGCAACCCTCTATCGGGTCACGGTGAGTCCGAATCTGCTTGATGGCACCGGGTTTGATATCAACCAGTTGGGCCATGGAACTCATTATGGAAAATTCAAGTCTTTCAATTCTAAGTTTAGATACTTTCTGAAAGCCATGGGCCATCTAGTCTAGTGGCTGAGGTGACAACCACCATGGTTGTCCCAACCCTCAATCCATCACAGTCAAGGACAAGAATGAGTGGACCCTTGTTTCCCCCATGGCTCTCTTAGCACCATCCAAGCCATGCACTTTCACCGTGATCCACTCCGGACACCCATCACCTCTCCAGCTTCAAGCTTCCCGTCAGTCGCAAGTATTCTATCCAATGTAACACACAGACAATGTTCCTCCTTGTCTTCAGAAAAAAATCCACTGTCAACTTGGAGCTGCCTTGGTCTGACTGCATGAGCCTCATTCTGTGTTTCAGACTCCCAAACATAAAGCAAGCCAAGGAACAATAAGGGTCACTGGAAGGAGCCTGCACCTGTCCGTGGGAGAATGGGTAAAGAAGGTCTGGCACAGACACCGTGTAAGAGCACGCAGCCGTGAAGCGTCTCGGATAATGAGGCAAGACGGGGCAGAGTGAGACTAGTCAATCACAACAGGCCAGACATTGCATGAGAGCACCGTCATTAAGGGGAGTGGGGGGTGCAAAACCTAAGATAAAGATTTTTCATACCAAAGAGAACAGATTTTGGAGACAGTCAAGAGCACGGGTGGCAAGGGAAGGGAGAAAAGAAAAGGCAATGCACTAGATCATGCGTCAGCAAACTTGAGACTGCAGAGTCGATCCCGTCCCTCCTAACAACTTTGCAATCACTCAAGAGCCTTACATATGTTTTTCCAGACAAATAAAATCACCGAGCTCTGAAATAACCACCTTCAAATGCCTTCAAGGTTACTTCTGAGCCACATGTTCCCATTGAAAGAGCTTCCTATGGCACGCAAATGGCAGTTTGCTGATCCCTGGGCTAGACCATAGCTGAGCGTTACCTTGGGTGTAACAGAAGATCATCTTCTGGTCCACAAGGGTTCAAAAAGAGGTAAGGTGTGCATGAAGGGTAAAGTACAGGGAGAGTGGATGCTTAATTAAAACTGAAGAATACGAAGCTGGGGGTCTGAAAGGCAAACTCCATTTAATATACACTAAAATATTAAAAACAACTAAGGGGACATTCATTCTAATTCGATCTTTTCCACGAATCTGTTCTGACTTTGGGTCATGGCTTCAAGTGAGTAGCTTATGACCAGCGTGAAAAGTGCCTACTTTCAAATTCCCCCTCCTCCACTAAGCCCCGCTGAATGCGACCATTTTAAGATGTGACTCTTCACCTTCATGTGACTCTTCACCTTCATGAGAGGTGCACGTCAAAGGGGAATAATGGTACCAAGGAAAACAATGCTACTGTTAAGATGTCTGGCATGAAAACTGTTCTGAGGGAGCAAGGTCATGAGATGGAGGGGACCTCAGGTCCAAGGATGCCCAGGATTGGGGTGGCCAAGAGGTCAGTAATTGGGTAAATGTGCAATGACCAGCCCAAAGACTGGTGATTCAAACCCATGCAGCAGTGTCTCTTAAGGCAGGCTAGAAACTTGCTTTTTAAAGGATCAGGTCTCGACAACCCCACACAGCAGGAGTTCTGCTCAGCCCACATGGGCTGCCTCAGTGTTGGGCATGACTTCAAGACCACGGACAATGGCCGTCACAACTTCCAGCCATGGAGAACCACCCCAGTATTTGCATCTCTATCCTATGCACAACACAAGTCTACAGCAAAATTAACTATTAACTCTCACCAGTCAAAGTGCGTTAGTGCATTCTCCGTGCATTCTGCTTAATTCAGGCAAGCCAGTAATGAACAGGGGGTTGAAACTGGCCAGGGAGTGGTCGAGTATATACCCACAGACCAAGTGTGGTGTTTGGGGCCAGAGTTTCACCACCTATCCATCAAGAAGGTCAAACCAAATGTGCTCATCACTCTCCCATTGTAAAGTGGCTCAGCTCAAAGACTTATGATGCTTGCAGTAAATAGGGGGACCCTCTCACCTCTACCCAGAAGCAGGTAAGCTCTGCCCAGACCCATTTGCAAATAGTTCAGGTAGATGTTGCCTAGTTCCATGGCTTTCCTCAAAACCAGGAGAAAATATGTTTCTGTTGGAATGTCAATCGGATGGGAATTCCTTATAATTGATGCCCCAAATAAAATGACCTTGCTATATAGCATATTTGTTTAATCATTTAGTTTTTAGAGTGCACTTTCTCTCTTAATTTTCAACATTTAGAAGAGATATAAAATTATCAGTTTATCTGCACACCTCATAATTAAATGGAATGTGGGGAATAATTACATCATCTAATAAGGGGAATTTGTCCATGCTAATCACTAACATTGAGTAAGGGTTTTTGTGCTATTTCCTTCTCCTCTAAGGCATTCTTTCAATTTCCCCATCTTCCCTTTTCTCTAAGGAAAGAACATCAGACTGAGCATCTGACATAGCCACCTCTTTATTATCATCATCATTATTGTGGCAGTAAAATATAGATAAGGTAGCATTTGGCAGTTCAATGTCTTTTAAGCCTCACTGCCTGTTAGTCGTGCTTAAAGATGTAGTCTGTCCATGAGGAAAGGCTGCAATCATTTCTGCCACCAAAGAACGCACATTGCCAATTCCTGCTTGGATTTGGACTTAGAAAAAAAAAAGGATACCCGTTAATTAAGGTATGACATCTACTGCAATGTGCTCTTCTAGTTTTAAATAGAGGCCCTGGTACATAATGCTAAAGTGCTTGGCTGCCAGTGATGGGTCAGCAGTTTGAATCCCCAGCTCCCTCTCAGGAGAAAATGGGATGGCCTGCTTTGAAAACTGTAGGGGACCATTCTATCCTGTCTTCCAGAGCTGTTATGAGTTGAAATGGACTTTAGGACAACATTTGGAGGATTAGGGGTAGTTAAGCATTCAGCTGCTAAATTTTTTTTAAAGAGGTTAGTGGATTGAATGCATTTATTGGCTCTGCACAGGAAAGGCCTAGAGGTCAATCTCCTACTGAAAACTTGAGGGGGAAAGTTCTGCTGTGCCCACTCTGCTGTCAGGCATCAGAATGCCCTCGATGGCAAAGAGTTTTCTTTTCTTTTTAAAGCTGGTTCCTTGCTTATCCTGGGCTGATATTCCACCGCAATCCATTCCTGTGTCAGTATAGGTTATAAATCAGTACAAGGTAACCGAAAACCTTCACCACTGGACCAGTAGATAACATCATGAGAAATGGAGAAAAGAGGCAAGGGGCCAAGGAGGTCTCTTTGCTCAGATCCACTAACAATGCTCTTGGAAGCAGTGCTCAAAGCTCAAGAGATCTAAGGACAGATAGGTTTGGGCAAATCCACTTCACAAGACCTCTATGAAATAAAGTGTTGGAGAGCGAGGGTGTCCCCTCATATGCAGGTGAGAGTTGGGCACTGGATACAGAATGACAAGGAGCCAGTACATTTGAATTACGGTGTGGCAGGCATTCTGACAGCACCACAGGCTACCACAAGACCAAACATACCATCTCTGAAGTATAGTCAGACCGCCCTTTTGAAGCAAGGAAGGGCTAGGAAATTTCAACCCCTGTGCTTTGGATATGTTATCTATCGGGAGAGACAAGTTCCTCGAAAAGAACATCATGCATGGTAAACAAGAGGATTTGAGAAAAAGAGGAACACAGTCCTTGAGTTGGAAGGACAAAGTGGCAGCCACAAGGGACTACACACAGCGGTTGTATGGATGGCACAGGATGGGGAAACCCTTCCCCTTGTTGTACGTGGGCTTGCATGTGTTGAAACCAACTTGATGGCCCTCACAACAAGGATCACCTTTGGGAAAATGTGAATGTCAATCTTGCCAGCAACACGAGACACTAATAGAAATGGTGTGCTTACTCTGTTGGAAGCTCAGCTTCTTCCATGGGATGGGTCACTTAATCCCTAGTCTCAACAATTCACTCCTAGGGACCTGCTAGGGTGACAATACTGGCCTTGGCCTTATGATAAGGTCACATAGAGCATTGATGCGCAAGTCAGTATTTTCACTCATGGAAATCATCGAGGAAAAAAAAGTCCTCTGTGGCGGTCATGGACTTGATGTCAATTTCATGATTGGGAGTCTAGGGGTGCTTGTCAATCTGGAGATAGCCAATGAGTAGTCAATGAGGCATTTGTGTGGGCATGGTTTTCTCCTGAGAATTCTGGGAAGTCTTACAGTATTTCCCAATTGGAGAAGAGAGACTTGACTCACTCTCTCTTGGAGACGAAATACTGACAAGACAAGATGGCAGTGTCCAAAGAGCCAGAAGAGTCACAAGAGAGGCCCCGCAGTCTTGTCCAGATGGAACCAGACCCCTAAAGCTAGAAAAGCCACAAAGAGACCCCTGTCAGCTGAGATGTTTCTATCACCAATGGATACTGCTGATGGACACTAAGACCTGGAAAGAGGAGTCATGAGGGGCCCCCTACCAGAGCCGGGACACTGTACCCACTGGCCTGTGACTTCATGAGTTGGAAGGAGAATTTATAGACTGGTCTCAGAAATATGGGCTAATATCAGACCTAAGACTTTGAACTGGACTTGGGATGTTTTCTCAATGTTCCATTCCTCTTGAATATAAACCTGTCCCTTATATCTATATGTGTGTCTATGAATTTGTTTCACCAGTCTACCCAGACTCACACATCCTTTTAGTAAATGTCACTGAAAAGAAGCTTTAGAACCCAATCCACTTACTGCTTGTGAGTTGATTTCAACTCATAGCAGCCCTATAGGACAAAGAAGAACTGCCCCTGTGGGTTTCTAAAACAGCCATTGTTCAGAGTGCAGAAAGCCTTTATCTTGTTGGCAGAGCAGGGCAGTGGATGGCTTCAAACTGTTGACCTTGCAGTTAATGACTCTGCTCATAAGGCTGAGTCACTTATGTGACTACCACCAGGACTCTGTTTCAAAACTAGATCAGGGCAAAAGAAAACTCTACTAAGTGCACTTTGAGGGAGCAAGCTTGGGGGATGGAGGGCAGTGGGCTTGAGGGATTTAGTAACAATTATTCTCCTTTTGTCAACCTTGGTTTGATCCCCAAACCCTTCAGTACCTTACCACCACCAGTCACAAACTTTCATGTTGCCATGGTGTTGAACAGATTTCAGTCCAGATTACAGACTCAGACAGACTAGGAAGAAAAGCATTAGCATCTGCTAATAGCTAACAGCCAATGACAATGCTTGGGGGCACAGTGGTCTGATAATACTGTGCGTGGCATTCAGTCGGTTGGTAATCCCAATGACACATGGACTTAGCATATTCAGATGCCAGCGTCATTTGATTGTTTGCTTTGGTCTTGAACATGCAAGTACATGTGCATACATGTAAACACACACATATACTCCACTTTTCATCTTGTCCTCTCAGTCCCTGGGCATTGTTGAGCTAAACCCACACTGCAGGAATTTGTCATCCTTACACTCTGAAATATTCATTACCACCCATATTGCATCAGTAATTTTGTAGTCCTCTTGTTTCAAGTAAACCCAAACTACACAAGTCCATTTCTAGGCAAATACTTCAAGTCTCAACATATCTTTCTAGAAAGCAGGCACATTATTTTGTACCTTCCACTTATCCCTTCTGATGCAAATGGGTTTCAAAGCTCATGGAAAACTGGAATACAGGGAAAGTTAGTGGGTTTTCTTTGATGAATGTCCTAAAGAAGGGGACACTGAGCTAGACAGGCTGAGGAGATGAGAAAAAGGTCTTCCATCTAAATCGCCATTGTCATTGTCATCATTATGGGCATTAGCATTGCCAGAGGAGAGTTGTAAAGATGTGTCTGTGTGTAACTTAGCCCTCAGAGAAATGTCATGGGTACGTAGGCATGTCAACCTTCATTTTTAACATTATACAGGTAAGATGTCAGAAGTTGACCTCTTTTTAAATAAGTTAAAGCCAGGCAGTCCTGCCTTCATCATTTTACCTTTGGTGAAAGTGAGGAACCCAGAGAACTGAAGCCTCAGCCCTTGAACCCCAGTATAGACAAGCTCTCTCTCTGTGTATGGTGCCCATACTCTGATGTCCCTGGTTGTAGCATATCGTGAGTTGCAGCATTTTGTCTTTTAAGTCAAAATCAAACCCATTGCCATCTGGTTCATTCTCACAGTGACCCTGTAGGATGGAGTGGAACTCCTCCTTGGGGGTTCTGTGCAGTTCAATTGATAGAGAAGCAAAGCACCTCATCTTCAAATCTTCATGCTTATTCTGTGTCACCAAGATTCCTCTATCCACCTTGGGGACAGACCAACTAATGTTAAATGCTAAGTGACACAAGAGGTGGGAGGCTGGCCCCAGTTGCTGTTTTCCTTCAGATTGGGAGAAAATTCAGAGGAAGTTTTCCAGTCTTCAAGGAGAGCCAGTGATGCCCACTGCTGGTGCTGCCCCAGACTTGGGGGGTGGGGGAGTATTTGACAAGCTCCCTTCATTTTCCTGGCATCCAGGAATGGGACTCTGTTCGTTGCCTGCAGCCACCACTCTCTTCCTGGACTTGTTAGACAGTCATGAAACCTGGGTGTGATATCCTGTCCAAAGGATATCTAAGGTCCCTATGAGTGAACCGTGCATCCCTACCTCCATGGCACAGGAGGAAGGTCAGAGAGAGGGAAGCACATCCAAACCAAGCTGGGTCTGCCACACTATCTCTATAAGGAAGGGCAGTCTGAGTCTGGGAAGGAACTGAGTCTGCAGTTCTTTATGGGAGAGGAAAGCCCCAGCTTTCTCCATAGGAGCATCTAGTGATTTTAAGCCTCATGGGTTATAGCTCACTGCTTAACCACAAAACCACCAGGGCTCCCTGGAAGGACCTATCAAAAGGAGCAAAATTAGTTCATAAACCATTGTCTCTCTCAAGAATGTTCCCATCTAATGAGACACCTGAGTGTTGGCAGTCCCGGGTTTGATCTGCTTTTCAGCAAGAGTGCACTGCACAACATGTGGACCCCATGTCCCTCCTCCTCCACCCAGCATCACAGGGGCTCAGTGGTTCCTGTGCTGACCAAACTGACCATCCTAAGGGCCAGGTTTCTCTGAGCATCAGGATGGTGCCCTGTCTGTCTCCCTCACACACCCATCGTGTGCTGACTGCTGGACCAGCTCCTCCACAGCCCCACTCAGGTGCACCCCATTCATGCCTGCATCTGTTCTTCCTGTTGTGAGCACGGGAACAATGGGACTGTGCATTTGGACACTTGGCCGTTTGCCATGCTGGTTAATTGTTTGCCAATGAATCATAAACGTGTGCATCCTATGAGACTGAAACGATGAGCTTACTGCAGGAGATCTGAGACTCACATCTTGGGCACAGCCCTGATTTTTCTTAGGCAGAACACGGCTTCAGAACCACATAGCCTTTCCTCACAGGGAGACCACTTTATGGGAGGCAGCCACTCTTCCTGACATTTCACAGATAAGCATTGTCTTCCCCACTCTTATGGGTGTGCCTCAGAAAAGTGAAATGATTCACCCCCAAGTTCTCTCAAGGGTAAGTGGGGCTTGCTGAGTAAGTGGGTTGGGGTCTTATCTTGTCATGGACACTGCTGAGAACTAGACAGGGCTTCAGAGACATTCTTTTCCCCTGTCTGCCTTGATCATATTTCTATCTTTGTTTTTAAATTTCTTCTTTTATTGCATCCTTTTTTAAATATTTTCTTCCCTACTTCTCTCTCTTCCTTTCTTTCTCCCTCTGTCCTTACTTCTTCTTCTTGCCCTTTCTTTCTGCTCTTCCTTCCTTCTTTCCTTTTTCTCTTCCCCATCCTTTTTTATTTGAAGGCAGTCAATTACTTTATTTTATTTTAAAGTAATTTTATTGGAAACTCATGCAACTCTAATCACAATCCATCCATCCATCCATCCATTGTGTCAAGCATATTTGTACATTTGCTGCCCTCATCATTCTCAAAACATTTTCTTTCTACTTGAGCCCTTGGTATCAGATCCTCGTTTTTCCTTTCCCTTCTCCACCATTCTTTCCTCATGAACCCTTGATAACTTATAAATTATTAATTGTATTTTCTCATGTCTTACATTGTCTAATCTCTCCCTTCCCCCACTTTTCTGCTGCCAGTCCCCCAGGGAGGGGGTTATAGGTAGATCATTGCCATCGGTTCCTCCTTGTTCCTCTCACCTTTCCCTTACCCCCCGGTATCACTATTCTCATTAGTGGTTCTGAGGAGTTTATCTGTCCCAGATTCCAAGTATTTCCAGGTCTTATTTATACCAGTGTACATGCTCTGGTCTAGCTGGATTTTATAAATAGCATTGGGATCATCATAGTGAGAGGGTGGGTGGGGAGGAAGCATTAAAGAACTTGAGGAAAGTTGTATGTTTCATCGGTGCTGCACTGCACCCTGACTGGCTTGCTACCTCCTTATGACTCTTCTGTAAGGGGATGTCCAGTTGCCTACAGATGGGCTTTGAGTCTCCACTCCTCATCCCTCCGCTCCTTCACAATGATATCTTCTATCCTTCTTGCCCTCTCACATCTCCATCGTTTTGTCCACATGACAGGCATTAATTTATAGTCCCTCCCCCAGCCCACCCCCACATTATTCTGTCAGTTCTTCTGATAACCTGCCAACAAGGTGTTTATTCTCTCCACCTGACAGAAGAAAGCACAGACATCTGCAACCCAGGTGGGCAGCAGGGCATGGCTGAAAGCCCCAGGGCTGTGTCGGCACATGGTTGGCTCTCTGCCATTGTACCATGTTTCTAGAAAGTATGAATGGCTAAATGAATGAATACATCCACCCTTCTGTTAGGCTCTGAGTTAGACCTTAGGGGTACAACGGTGCCTTTGTCAGATTCATTCTTGGATCCCTGTCCTTCTGGGGAAGACACACCTTCCAGGGCATAGAAGTAAAGACTGCAAGGTATCTGTGTCCACTGAGCAGCAGAGAGCTTGGAGGGGGCACAGTGCTAAGTCTGAGAACCAGAGATGAATTACCCTGAGCATGGTGGGCTCCTGGTCTACATGTGAAGGCCAACCGTGGCTATCAAGGCACAACAAGGAGAGATTTAAAGAGCAAGTATATGGGAGCTCCAGGCCACCATTCATTGGAAATCTTCAAAGCAAGAGATGAGCCCTCCATATATTTTTCAGAATCAGAAACCCTCCCAGGACTGGGAAAAGATACTCATAGAAATGGATTATTATTTTCCATAGGTGAAGCAGTTTAGTCCAACATTCCAATTTTCTTTAAGTTCAAGGACCTGTCATCATGGACTCACATGGTTTCTCAGGCTGTGTTGGGGAGTCGCTGAACTAGTTGGAAAACTCTCCAGTAAGCACGCAGAACTCTTCGGCACTCTTCAATGCAAAGTGCATTATATCACATTCATAATAATGCTCTACCATGATGGTGATACAAAACATTCATGGGAAAAATGAAATCAAAAGATAATCAGAGGTCCCCACAAGCCCTTAGAAGCCTTTTGCTCTTGTATTACTACTTTTTTTTGGATAAAATGAATAAAGCCTATTGCTGTTGTATACTGTCGAGTTGGTTTGCACTCATTGCAATCCTGTGCACAAGAGAAGGGGTGTACTCCCCGCAGGCCTGAACATCCTCACACGCTTTGCTGTGCTTGAGTTCATGGCAGAAGCCTCTCTGTGGATCCGTCTCCTGGAAGGCCTTGAGAGGTACAGACTTTGCTCAAGTCTCGCTGGTTTCCAAGAGCCTGTATGGAAATCCAAGATCTGATTCTGCCTTCCTCACTCTTCATTTTATGGGGAGTAAGGGTGGTGCCCACACTGGCCACGTATTGAGATTGTCTAGGCACCAATCAAATGTCAACATGCTGGTTTCAGGGCTCAGCTCAATCAACCCAGATAGAAGGTATTTAATACATTTGCAATTAATAAGGTCTCTTGTTGTGAAAATGGATCATTGTATTATGTGGTATTAAGTTCACAATGATTTATGGTATCCAGCTGCCACCCACCTAGACAGACAGATTTCTCTGTAGAGGCTTTACTCTACTGCCCAGAATGAAACTTCAAGATGGAGGAGGGTCTATTCTTTCAGAGCATACAAAGGTGGTTCGGTTGACAGGCGTATGGTCAGCTACCTTGGAGAATTGTCTCCTGGACAGACTTTCTCATCTATGTAGGGAGGGATACATGACTGATCCCTGGTGTCAACTCAGACAGTTCTGAGTACTCTTCCTAGACCAGTGGTTCTCAACCTTCCTGATGTCCTGACCCTTTAATACAATTCCTCATGTGTGATGAGCTCCCTCCCCCAAACATAACATTATTTTCATTGTTACATCATAACTGTCATGTTGCTGCTGCTATGAATTGAGGGACCCCTGTGAAAGGGTAGTTTGGCCCCCAAAGAGGTTGCGACCCACAGGTTGAGAATCACTGTCCTAGACCCTTGACAAGATGGATTGACACGGTGTCTGCGACAATGGGATCATACAAAAGAATAATTGTTCTCAGGGGGGTGCAGGACTGGGCTGTGCTTCACTCGGCTGAATGTAGGCTGTGTTTCGGCTTGGAAGTGACTGCACTGCACCGAATGACAGCATTCTAACTTCAGAATTCCTCAAGAGGCAGCATGAGTCGTAGTCCCCCTGCTCATTCCTGTCACCTTCCCTTCCCTCCACAGGACTGAAGGCATGAAGCACATGTGAAGGAGATGCTTTCTGCAGGAGACTTGCTGCCCCAAGGGATGTTTTATGGGATGCTCACCTTCCCCAGCATTCCTGCCCATAACACAGTCCTGGCATTTCACCAGGAAGTGCCATTTCTCCCAGCCCCACTCTTCAAGAAATTCCTCTTAAACTGCATCTGCAAAGAATCAAAAACCCAACAGCACCAGTCACAGCCTTGGGCATAATCTCACCAGTGTGCTTGGCTCTGGATGGCCTTAGTCTGTAGTGATCATGATGGAACCAGGAGAGCCTGTATGGATCTCTAAGTAAGCACAGCTTAAAGGCTTTTCATACCTTAAAGGCTTAAATACCTTACACAGTACTTTTTTTTTGCATAGTTGAGGAAACTGAGGAACTGAGGAACTGAGTTTCCTCAACTGAGATCCAGAGACAGTGTAGGTGAGATGACTTATTGAAGCCCCAAGAAGCCAGGACTGTATACAGAGGTGGACTCCTCCTCCCCAGGCTTCCCCCTCTCCTGCCCAAACCCACCCCAGGCAACAGCTCTTCCTCTTTCATCCACAGTCCGTGCATCCTCCCTTTACTTCTAGCCTTTTTCCTGTCTCATCTAGCTCCACGGCTGCTCAGAATCCCCTTTCAATTCAGCCAGAATGGTTTGGGTCTTATACCTCTTGCTCCTGAGGTCCTAACCCATACAACACCTGCATGTCCTAGATGGCTCTCCCGTAGCCCTGGCAGATGTGTAGCGCCGTGGTGCACACAGCCGGGCCCATGTTGGCTTGTGGCACTCCAAGAGTCTTAAAGCCATCAGAAGGTGAAGCATGAAGTCAGAACAGGGACCAACAGGAGCCAGCAGGAGCTCATCCAGGCGCTCCTTCTCCAGGAAGTTGTTCTTCACCAGGGGCTGCACTGGTGTAGGTGGATGCACCGCCTTGGACCTCTGCCACCGTCTGCTGCTGCCAGGTCCCAGGAAGAGCTCTGCTCTGACTTGGAGAGCAGGCTGTCTCCTCTGGATGCTCACGCTCATGCTCCAGGTCCAGGAGGAGAGGTGGAGAGTGCTGTGGTCTGGCATCCCCTGGTTTTCAATGCCAGGATTCTTGTCTAGCCCTCTGCACCAGGGCATGCCTCCAAAGCCTTGTGTACTTATACAAACCTTTCTTCCTCTCTTAATTCGCCTGGAGCCAGGCTTTCATCTTGACTTCTAGCCAAGAGGCACCTGCTGAAATATTCATCAGCAGAAATGGTGCCAAGGGTGCTTTCTCCTATGTGTCCAGTTCTATGTCATTAGGACAGGGGTGAAGCGAGTGGAAATTAAGTTTGACACCAGACACGGGGTTGCACTTGGAACTCCAGGTAGAGGCAATTAACTCTTTTGAGCATCAGAAACCAAGTCCTGAGGATGGACTTGGACCCATCTCCTGAGATACATGCCACCCAGTCCTTCTTCCAGAGCACTCTATGGGGCACCCACAGTATGAACATGCCTAGGCTGGGTCCCAGGCACACACAGATGTAGATGATTGAGTCTCTGCTCACCGAGTGTGATGGTGCAGTGGGGCAGAAGAGATAAAGGAACACTGGAATTGGTCTCAACTGGGTCATGCACTTAGGTTCAAAGGCGTATATAGCATCGCTGAGAGTTAGAGGAGGAAGGATGGGCATGGTATACTGACAGCAAAGAGTCCTTACTCTATTCCTGAAGGTCATCCTGATTCTCCTCTGAGGGTGCAGGGAGGCAGGGTGGGTGTGTAGGGATGGCATAGGGGAGAAAGCTGCCCTCATTGTGAAAATGGTGGAGCCCTGTGCTGCCAATCCAAAGAGAGGCAGCTGGACTCCCCCCACAGGTGCCTGGGAGGGAAGGCACCCATGTATTGCAGACTTGAAGAGTCTCGTGGTTGCAGTTAGCTCTGATGCACGTGGGGCCACCACGAATGAGTCAGAACCCGATGGAGGACACATGACAGTTCTAGTGTAGGAGCGGGAAAGAATCTCTTGGTGGAATGGACAGCAGGCCAAGGACAGATCAAGGACACAGGGAGGAACACAGGGCACAGAGGTGAGTCTGTGCTTCTCTGCCCTGGAGGAAAAGCAAGCAAATAAGCTCCTTGCCTTTGAGTCAATTTCAACTCAGAGACCCTACATAGGTTTTGAACCATCACCATGGACACCGACAGCCCAATGCACCCAAAAGCATCGGCAGGACTCCAGCTTCCTGGTCTCAAACAACAACAACAAACCACACTCACTCCCATAGAGCTGATTCAGGTGTACAGTCATCCTGTGGGGCAGGGCAGACCTGCCCCAGTGGGTTTCCCAGACTGTTAACTCTCTGGGAAGACTAAGCCTCATCTTTTGCCCACAGAGTGGTTGGCGGTTTTAAACTTCTGACCTTGTGGTTAGCAGGCCAGTGCATAAACAGCACTCCTTCAGGGCTCTCCGTGTTCTGCGTGCGATTCTAGGATGCTAAACAGAAGCAGCTATTAGATGGTGAGAGGTCTGTGGAAAGAAGCTGTCCAGGTGAGGTCAGTAGCCATGTCTGCATGTCAGGTAACTTTCTCCTGCACTTCTCCGGGGGATCCACAGCAGAAGACTTGTGTACCAGAGAGGCAGAGAAGCAGTGGATTAAGCCTTAGGCCACTCACAGAAAGAAAGTGAATTGGTTTGAACTAGCCATCTGCTCCCAGGGAGAAAGATGAGATGATCTCTGTAAAGATTGCAGCCACAGAAGGAGCCCATACACGCTCACCTACAGGGTTTCAGATTTCTGTGAGTCAGAATAGACAGGGAGCTGTGGCTCCACTATTTCCAATAGCAACAAGGCCATGTTGGTGGAAAGTTTTCAGCAGAGCTTCCACAAGAACACAGACCAGGAATCAAGGGCTGTCGAGGTATGTCTTTAGCTAAAGGAAAGCCTACTGATGCTACTGCCCCACATGGAATGGATTTATTTGCTCCCTAGGTTAGAATGCACTCAAAATACACAGGCAGGCACAAGCTGGTCCTGAACCACCTTCATGATCAGGTGTCTGCTCGAGTCCACCTGTGATGTGGGTTGGTTGTGTGGGGTCATCATGAGTCAGCAATGACAAGACTGAACCCAGCAACGAGGGCCATCACAGGCCACGTGGGTTGGGGAGAAGAGCATCCATTCCCTCAGGCCCATCGAGGGACTTCACAGTCCTTGAGGGGGATATGATCTGTACACAACCTTCCAGTTGGAGTTCCTGTTCAGGTTGGGCTGGTCAAAACCTCATAGCCTTTCCAAGCCTCCAGCGGTGAAGAGAGTGACTGAATCCATTCAGACCACAGCTAAGGCTGTGCAGATTTGAGCCTTCCGTCTCTGCCCATCTTCAGAGCCCAGATGTAGAAAGCCAGCCCGGGTTCCACTAGACAGTGTTCCCACGGGCTGTTATAAGCTCGACATGGTGGGCAGGATAGAAGAGCATGCGCCAAGCTCTGATGTTCAGTTTTAACGTTGTTGTCTGTGAAGTGGAAGACCACAGGGCTTGGCTTCTAGTGTGCCCCCAGAAGAAGCACTGCTCTTTGTACCTACATGGACATAAAACACTTCGGACCTTCGTTCGGAGTTAAATCAATAGGGGAAACCCTGGCTGGAGGCAGCTGGGCAGCGGTCCCATGCTGGGAAATTCTGGCATGGTGAACCCGTGTGTGGATGCTGCTCCGGCAGGACAAAACCCACACACATACATGCACATGCGCAAAAGCGCACACGAGCGCGCATGCCTCCCGTGATCACTGAGGAGAGACCGGACGTCTTGACTTGAATTTGAAGGCACGTTTCACCGCTGTGGTTGTTGCTAATTCAACGCTCATATCTCTCTGACCCAGTTTCCTCATCTATAAAATGAGGATAATTATATTTATGAATAAAACACTAAGAGCTCTTTGGATGAAAGGGAATGCATGATGGGGAGGAAGCAATTTTATGACAAATGACAGCAGAAACTCTGCGTGCTCGCTGGACACGTGGGCACTTGCTCTTCAAGGAGCCAGGCGATTCTGCTGGTAGCTGATGTACCGGGGAAAAGCCTGCTCTCCGTGTGCAAGTCCTGCTGAAATCCAGGTGTATAGAAGGAGGTTGCTACTCGAAGTGCTCATTTGTTTTATTTAGCTTTGTGTTTAAGAGCATGCACCTATCCTCCAACGTCTACATGTCGACATTAGTGAAATCGCTTACATTCTGCAAGTCATTCAGCTGACCTCATGCTCCTTCTGCAGGAACTCAGTGCTCCCTGCATTTCCTATTGCATCTATCCAGTTTGTGCGCATTTGATCCTTAGATCAAAGAGTTCATGAGAGAGCCCAGTGCTCAAAGCAGGCATGCTTTGATAGTGAAACTGAACCATTGTCTAGTTTTAAGAAGATTTCAGGAGATATTTTAAGACTTTCATCCAGCTTCGATGACTCCAAATATTCTGGATTAGGTGGGAACTTTGTGTGAACCCGGACCCCCAGCATTGATCAGAACTCTTCTATGTGGTCTTTGATTAAGATGTTTGGTCATGGTAGCTGGGCACTGTCTAATTTTTCTTGTCTCCTGAAAAAGTAGCCATTTGTTCATCGAAGCAACTAGCCACAGGACTTTAAAGAGATGCCGATGTAACAGGCTTCCTGTGGCATTCTTTGCAATTTCCCCTCTCTCAGAATTCGCATGACCTACATAAAGTTGGTTGAACTGTCCTTTCGTGGACGCATATGAACTTAAGAGCTCTCTGCACTTTCTGACTTCCTGACTCTGAGCTGTAGTTTCCTGTATCATACCCCTCTTCCTGTGCTGGAAGCTATTGCTTTCTAAGCACATCCTGCATGACCGGTGCTCCCAGGGCTCCATGAACCTCTCCAACTCCTCTTTTTCTTCAGCTCTTATTTTCTTTGTTTTATTAATTATCTCTCACTAAGCAGAATAAGCCTGGCGTCTGAGTGGGTTACAAGTTGGGCTGTTCACCATCACGGCCAGCAATCAAAACCTCCAGCTGCTCTGAGTGGGACACATGTGGCCGTCTGCTCCTGTGCAGATTCGCAGAATCTCAGAAACCCAATGAGGGATTGTGCTCTGACCCATGAGGTCACTGTGAGTTGCAATTGACTAGGAGGCCATGCATTTGAGTTTTTGCCATGATTGCATAAGACATTATCAAAACCTACCACCTGCTGTCAACTTGACTGACTCATGGACACGCCTCTGTATCAGAGTAGCGGTGATCCCCTTGGGGTTCTCAACAATAGATTCTTCAGAGGTAGACCATGAGGCCTTTCCTTACAGGCATTTCCAGCCAGGTTTGGGCCTTCAACCTGGCAAATAGCAGCCGATTGAGTACAAGCCTTTAGAACCACCCAGGGACTCCTCCCACAACTTAAACTCACCTCCACGGTGATTGCGCCAATCATGACTCATGATGACCCTTCTGGACAGAATAGAACTGTCCCACAGCGTTTTGCACTGGAAACTTTATAAAATCAGGCCACATCTTTCTCCTTCCAAAGCAGCTGGTGGATTTGAATAGCTGGCTTTTGAGGTTAACAGCTCAGCACATAGCCCACCAGGATGACACCAGGGCTACTATAGATAGCAATGGGTGATTAACAAAACAAAGGAAGTGGGTTGGGAGAGCTGGCCCAACACTTAAGCACCAGAGCTCCTTGTATCAAAACTTAGTTGTTGAAAATGACACAGATGTCTTATCTCCAAATTCCTGTTGGTCAAGAGTCTAAGCACAGGACATCTGCATCCTCTGATCATGGCATCACCGTGCTGAAACAGGGGAGATGCCTCACCCATGTAGCTTCTAGCCACAATCGAGGGGAGGGGATGGGAGCGAGGACACACACGGAGGTTTGGGGGTCTTGGGTGTTTCTTAGATTTCTATTGACAGACCTCAGGCTTCTTGGGTGTTCCCCACCAGACAATAAACAACAGGCTTCATTAGCCGGTCTAGAATCTGAATACTATTTGGAGAAGAGATGATTCTGATCAGAGTTCTGAAGAATGAGTGGAAGTCATAGTTGAGGAAAGAAAGAACAACATTCTGTGGAAGGATTATAAGAACGGACCCTTGGAGTTATATTAGAGCCGTACTTCGTGCTATTCTGTATTTGGGCCCATTTCTGGTGCACATGACCTAGATTATGATTGCAGGATTCTTTATCTGTCACATATCATGCATATGAGATGGTTGTTGTTTTTAAGTACCAGCAAGTCGGTTCCAACAATAGCAGTCCTATACACAACAGAACAAATCCCTACTCAGTCAGAGAGATGGTGCTCTTGCACTGTCCTCCATGTGTCAGTCGTGGTTGCAAATGCTGGGTCAGTCCATTTCCTTGAGGGCTTTCCTCTTTTTCAGTACCCCTCTACCGTTCCAAACCTGGGACTGAGAGCTCCTGATGACATGTCTGAGGTATGTGAGACAACGGATCACCATCCTTGCCTATAAGCAGCACTCTGGCTATACTCCTTTCAAGGTAGGTTGTCCTTTAGTGGTCTATGATGCTGCCAATTTCTTCTCTACACACAATTCAAGTGTGCTAGTTCAGTTTTTGGTCTTCCTTATTCAATGTCCAACTTTCCTGTGCATATGAGGGCATCGAAAACACCATGTCTTGAGTCAGTCTCATCATAATCCTCAAAGAAGCATTCTTGCTTTTTAATAATCCAACGAGGTCTTGTGTGGCAGATTTACTCAATGCAATGTGTCACTTGATCTCTAGATTGCTGCTCCTGTGAGCACTGATTGTGGATCCCAGAAAGATAAAATCCGTGATAACTTTAACTTTTTGTTCCCTTGATCACGATGCTACCTATTGGGTCAGTTGTGAGGATGTGGGTCTTCTGGACATTAAGTTGTCATCCACACTGAAGGCCAAAATCCTTGACCTTCCTCCACAAGTGTTTCAAGGGCTCCTCATTTTCAACAAGCAAGGTTGTTTCGTTGGCATCCCACAGGTTGTTAATAAGCCCTCCTTCACTCTTGCTGCTGCACTCTTCTCCACATAATCCAGCTTCCCTGATGACATGCTCAGCATACAGACTGAATAAGTATGGTCAGAGGATACAACAAGACTGAACACCGTAATGTTATAGTACACCTAGGAGAAGCAATGGAAGCACAACCGTTGCCTTCTCCACCTGACCCAGCATACTTAGAATGAGTCCCACCACCAGAAACACCAGCTGACCAAGAAGAATGCCCCAGCCAGGACTCTGCAGTTCTGACAAGACTTGCAGATGCGACTCTTGCAGATGAAGAAAAAGTGATACCTCAGAGACATTTGTCCTTCACAGACATTGCCACTCTTCTCAACGGTCTGTCCACTGGCTGCCCTCTGGTGCTCATTCCACACTACGTCAATGGAGGCTTAGAAAATCATTTACAAAGATCCGGTCAAGAGGAAGAGTAGGGGACAAATTCAGATGTTCTCTTCTGAACTTCAAGATCTCCTGGTTTTGACTCGGGTCTGCCAATGTGTTCTGTGCTGGGCACTATTGCCCAGGTCACAAGGCGGAAACAACCCATAAGTCTTTCAGCTGATGGGTGGATAAACACTGCGTGGGGTAACACCATACAGTGGGTGGAGTGTCACTCTGCCTAGTGGCCCAGTGGAGTAGGCCAATCCCAAGAAGACAGATATTGAACTATCTCACTAAAAAGAAATGCCTAGAAGAGACAAATGCATAGAGAGGGTAGCTCTGTTAGTGGTGGCAGTGGCCAGGGTTGGGAAGGGTAGTTTTTGTGTGTGTTAGCATACATTGCCTTTCTGTTCACAGTGACAGGAAGCCAGCAAGTGACTCTTGGTGACACATGCCCAACACGACCCATGGAAAGTGTGGTGCTCACGGACATTGTATTATCTGTATCTTTACAACAATCAAAATTATATATATATATATATATGTGTGTGTGTGTGTGCATGTGTGTCTGTGTGTGTGTATATATATATGTATATGTATATATATATATTTCCTGTCTCTAAAGGCAAAATTGACAGACATGGTCATCTGTTTGGTCTATTTTCAGCTGATGCTGTCTGTTGTTCTTCCTCTTTGATCAGTTGTGTCCCTGGATCTCTCTCATATGTAGGAACCTGGGCTGAAATGTCTCCTTGGCTTTGGGTCCTAGGAAAAAAGTGCTCCCCAGAATTCACATTAGCACTTCCATAAAAGTCACAACGCTCGGCAGAGTGCTCCTAGTTTAAATACGGGACTCGGAGCCCTAATCACGATGTAATACGACTAAATATGTACATACTTTATGGTCAATCACGCAGACCATTTGCAGGGTCCCCTGGCTTCGGAACGACTCCATCTCAGGCGGTGCCCCTGATGAGGCTTGCCTGACATGACATATATTGAAATAGAGCGTGGAGCAGGCACTTAGGGAAGAAACCCTCGCTACGGTCTTAGTGAACCAGAGCTAAGAGGCAAATTATTCAATTACAGTAAATTTACAGTAGCTTAATATTTGATAAAAGTACTCCTTCCATCACCAGAGCATCTTATTGAAAACCCTTGAGCGGCAAATGAGTGCCGGAAACTCTTAAGATATTTTAACCACTTATTAAGAAAATTCATCCAGCTTGATCTTTTATGAGCAGTCCGGGTTGAATACCAACTTCCATTCCTTTTCATTTTCCCCCCATACAGATGGATGAAGGGAAGTAATTACCAGGTACTGTGCACGGACCCGACCACACTGCTGCCCAGTCTAGAGTGATCCTAAAGGAAGGTCCTCAGAGAGATGGACTGTCACCCCGGGTGCCACAATGGGCTCAGGCACAGGGCCACGTGTGAGCAGGGTGCAGGGCCGGCAGCGTTTCCTTCTGTTGTGCACAAGGCCACTTTGGTTTGGAATGAATTTGGTTTGGTATCACCTGGCAGCAACAAAGGATGGAAACTAATTGTCCCCTTGGGCTTCCAAGGTCACCCACCTTTGTGGGAGCGGATAGCCTCATCTTTGGATGGCACAGCGACTAGTGGGTTTGAACCACGGACCTTGTCATCAACCTGCTGCACCACCCCTAACCCACCTCCCCTAACCCACCACCCCTAACCCACCACACTGCCATGACTCATTCCCATGAGCACTTTACTTGTCCCACAGCAAGCAAAGGCAGGGGTGGGTGGGGCGGGGGAAAATGGTCAGAATTCTCTTCTGATACTCACTGGTGAAGGAGGTGGCCAGAACTCACAGCACGAAAGGTTCTGAGCTGCTCTGGGGAGATTCCATGGGAGCTCCACGCCACAGATCACCCCCAAGGAGATGCCAGAGCTTCTGAGCCCCTCTCATGTAAGACTAGTCCCCAAGGAAGCTTTTCCTCAGTCCTGAGAGAGTCTGGCTGCCACAGACTGAAGGGTGGATCTAAGTTCTGTTGCCGTAAGGGAGGGCTTTTTTCAGGCTCCCTGGCTGACAGCCACTCAACCTGTCCTCCCACAAAACATCCAGGTGGCCTTTGGGCATGGCCCAGTCTAGCTGAGTGGCTCCAAGGGGGCTGTTTGACTCACTGGAGAATTCAATTGCACTGGACTTGAGAGGTCATGAGAAGTTGGATTTTACTAGAGTGAGGGGCTTATGGGAAGTTGAGCACACACCCCACTTGTCCCAACCTTCAACCCCCACCCCACCCTAGCCAGGAAGTCCATTCTGACTCATAATGACTCTTTAGGACAGAATCGAACTGCCCATGGGGTTTTTTTTGGACTCTAAACCTATGCAGTAGCAGACAGTCTCATCGGACTCTCTGAGTTCACCTGGTAGGTTTGAACTGCTAGCCCTGTGATTAGTAGGGTTAACCAATGTACCACCTCCAGACCCCTCAACTCCTTCAAGGGGTGTACTGAAATACAAGTGGCTGCTCTGGGGCTCCCTTAGGGGGAACTTGCACAGAAATAGCC
Organism: Nesogale talazaci; assembly: GCA_004026705.1. Taxonomy (NCBI): domain Eukaryota; kingdom Metazoa; phylum Chordata; class Mammalia; order Afrosoricida; family Tenrecidae; genus Nesogale; species Nesogale talazaci. Next base: position 38,710 of record PVJH01016517.1, read on the forward strand.
ATTCCCTCCGCCCAGATCCCTACACTGCCAAGGAGTATTGCTTATTTCTAACTTCGGGGCCCTGAGCATGGCTTCTTAATCTGGGTTTAGTTAAACTTCCCCACTGCTCAGGCACTTGAGAAGCAGGGAGGAGAGGAGGTGGAAATGCTAATTGGGCCCTGTCACAAAGCCAGAGACTGGGGTGAGAATTCACAGTATGCAAAGCAGCATAGAAACCTACCCTAAGTTTCAGAGGGCAGGGATCTGGGGAAGGGGAGGGGGGGCTGGGTTGACAATCCCCGGGTGAAAAGGTGAAATCCAATCTCCTAGCTCTCCCCCCATCCCCCAACCGACCCCCAGCTCCAAAGCATCCCTTCCCCTGCAGGGTCTCTGAAGCAGCCACGCTGAGCATCACCTGCTGGAAAAGTAAGATTTCATGAGATGTGCATGTGGTGTGTGTGTTTAAATAAAACACTCTCCGCTCCGCGGCGTTGCAGCTGTATTCAGAGTAAAAGTGAGCTAAATGGTTTTACACACATACACACACACACACACACACACACACCATTCAGCTTGGCATGAATGTCACAGCATCCAGTACCAAACACACAGAATTATGAGACTAAGTGGCCTCCGATAATAAAGCTCATTATTAATAGGCCTATTAGCCCAGCATTCATTTGAACTGACAGCGACTTCTTTCCGTGGCAGCTGCTTGCTTTTTTTCTATATCCAAGACCCCTTCTGACATCTCAATGTATATGAAGAGGCAGGGAATGGGGGGAGAGGAGGGAGGGGTGGGGAGGGGAGCCTTGATGGAAGTAATATTGTCCATTATTTTTAAAGGTGGAGGGAGACGGGGAGTCACTATCAATTGAGCATGCATAAGGAAGGGACGGTGAGCGTCACTGAGCTGTGAGCACGTACAGGCATGCTCTGTGTGTTCTCACAGCTGACCTCTGAGACAGCCTTGCCAAGGGCCAGCCGATAATATGGGGATGCCAGTTGACCTTTGACTCTCACTTGTCCAGATTGCCGTCTTTGTTTCTGTTAGGCGCGGGGGCTTTGGATGTGCCTGTCTCTACTATTTCATGGGACCTCGTCATCCTAAACATGATGCATGGTTTATGTAAAAGTCACAATCAACTCCGCACCTGTGTCTCCATTCCCCGGATGTATGGTGAGAGCTATCATCAAGCATGTTCTCTCTCTCTCTCTCTCTCTCTCTCTCTCTTTTTTTAATTGGATCCTGAGACTTTAAAGGGGTAACACAACTTTTACACGATCAAGCACCAAGTTCAGATTCTGTTTGCTCCAGCATACCCTCTCCCTTGGTTCTCCTGCGTCTAACCAGCGCGTGGGTGCCGATGAGTCCTATAACCACTCTGGGCACACCATGCAGAGGGACCAGGACCTGGAGAAGGACACCGAGCTTGGTAGAGTGTCCAGAGGAAAGAGGAAGACTCTCTGTGAGCAGAATGAGCCCCAGTGAGCTCCATCGGTGTGAGGTGAAGGTGGTGAGGCTAGTGCGGGGAGGGGGGCCCTGTCTTTTCTGGGGTGCATCAGGTCAGAACCCATATCCGGGTACCTCCCGGCGACATCAGCATCATCAACATCACCCCTTATGTGAGTTGTGATGCACATGGCTGACATGGGTGGCATCTGTTTATCCAGAGTTCCGTGGGGGTGTTTTTATTGCTCCCATGCTGCAGTTGGGGCACCAGTTCTGGCGTGTGACCCAATCCATGCAGACGTGCCACACCCCCTATAGGTTTCTGAGACGCTAACTGTTGAAGGGCGTAAAAAGCCCGGTCTTTCTCCCTCTCCAGAGTTGCTGGTGGTTTTCAACTCCCGACCAGGCAGGTGACAACCTAATGACATCGATGGGGCCTTCCAGTCTTTTCTAGGCATGCAGTCAGAACCAGGTCTGCACCAGAGCCCAGGGACTCTCCTTTTATGGCATCCCACTTGAGGGTGCTTTACAGAGAGAGAACACATTATTTTTATTTTTATAAATTGCAGGTTTGTTGCTCCCTGCTTGGAGCAGCTCTACGGGCAGTATTCCCTTCTGTCTCCATGATCCGTCGAGGTCAACCCAGCAGTATTTCTCACTTTGTCACCGTGCACACCTAGCAGACCGCAGGAGAGCATGCACGTAGCTTTCGCAGGCACTGCAAAGCCGAAACATTCAAACATCCGTGTGATTGGCTTTATGGCAATATTTGCTTTACTGTGGGGCTCCCAAGTTCCCTCCAAGGCAGCTGGCACACTCTGACCTCCCACAGACACTCTCATCCTCCTCCCTTGGACTCACTCAGTCAGTCTCCTAATGGCCCTCCAGGACAGGGTAGAACTGTCCCGGTGGGCCTCTGAGATGCTAACTCTTTATCTTTCTCCCTTGGAAGTTTCAAACAAATCACCTTGTCGTCAGCATCCCAACACATAACCCGCTACACCGTCCGGGCTCTTCTATTACAAACCAAGGCTGTAAAAAGCAGACGTAAGCCTAGCCCTTGAACCTTAATGAAGATGGTGTATGTTACTGGGAACGTGGGGAGAGTATACAAGTCAGAACACAAGGGGCCAGTGCACACAAGCTCACCTGGGCTTTGGAATGTCAGTTTCCCTTTTAAAGAGTGTGCTTTTCCATGTTGCTGTCCGGAGCCGTCAGGTCAGATGCTATCCATAACGACCTACAGAACAGAAACAGATGCAGCCCCTTTCCAGACCAAATATTGTCCACTGCTTATGAAAACCACCTTACAGAAAACCATGAAACTTGATAAGCAAAGGCAATGTCCTATCTTCAGTGTAAACATCCTCTCTCTTCTTTTCTTTTCTCTTCTCCCTCTCCTTCTACTTTCTTCTTCTTCCTCTTCTTCTCTCCCTCCCTCTCTGCCTTTCCCTCTCCCTCTCTCCTCCTCTCACTGCCATTGAGTCAATTCAGACTCAGAGTCACCCCATTGGGCAGGGCAGAGCGGCCCCTGGGAGTCTCCAAGACTGGGACTCTTTATGGGAGTGGAAAGTCCCATCTCTCTCCCATAGACGAGCTCCTGGTTTCAAACGACTGACCTTGCCATTAACAGCCCAATGCATGGCCACCACGTCCCCAGGCCTGCTGGTAAAGTCCTATAGAAATGACTCACAAATGAAGCATATGAAACATTTGATAGATGGGAATTTGCAGAGACCAGTTCAATGGCGTGCATAGAATGACATGTAAAGGCGGATGTCATCACATGTGACAGCCTCAGTGCAGGAACAAGAGATGGATGGCAGGTCATTGGACATGACTCAACACCTCGTAGGTGTCCATCATTGTAAAGGAAATCCACATACTCCACTTTCAGGAGCTCACAGGCACTGCATATCCTCCTGTGGTCTCCCCTTCTCCATCTGGAAAATGGGATGATAATATTTATGTACAACAGTATGTATAAAGAAGAGGCCATATGTTTAAGCTATGAGACTGTAGACTGGCACATAGTAGGTGCTCAATAAAATTGACCCTTATGAATTTGAGAAGGTAATTTGAGAAGAATAATTTGAGAAGAATAATTGCTTTGGCATCTTGGAAGGGATCCTTTGACATAGGCATAGAGATGTGGAGCAAGACAAGACAATCTTCCAGAAACATCCGTGAGACCCCCAAACATGGTGACAGACTAGGAAGTCTTGTCACTTGTTGAGTGAGGAAACACTTGTTGAGTGATCACTCTGGAAAGAACTGTGTTGTTGTAAGGCATCTGCAAGGAGATGCACCCATCAGAGTGACCTTCTGCCCAACAGAAGGCAATGCTTTCCTGGGTCTGCACCATCTTCATCATCCTTATTAAACTGTTACCTTGAAACCTCTTAAGGTCACTCTCTACCTTGAGAGAATCCTACCACACACTTGCAGCCCGGTACCAGCTCATTTTGTCTGCTCTTCCTCTTTTACATGGACACCCTCATTTCCCAGCCCTTCTCCAGAATAAGTGAAAATTGAGACAAAGTCTCATCACCTTTACTGGACTGCATTTCCCGGGATAGTGTCCAAAGTATACTCACTCTTATTCACTGACATCATCATCCGAATGCAGCTCTTCTCCTTTGGCTTCTGTTTCATTGCCCCTCTTTCTCATGGCGGGTGCATGAAGCTATTCCCAATACCATGGCTTGGATCAGGCTCTTCATTCTCAAGGTCACATCTTGGCTTTCTAAGACTTTAACAATGGCTGGTGCAGGTTTTCCCAACGCTATGCCTTGTTAAGAATTGTTGACTGTTGCTTTCATGGCCATTGGTTGTAGATCCAAGGAGATGGGAACTTTTGACAATATTCTTGTGTTCTCCATTTAATATGATGTTGCTTGTGGTCCCACTTTAGTTTTCTTTATATTGAGGCGTAATCCATTGTGAACTGATCTACACAGAAACACAAGTTACATCTGGCAGATCTAGATTATGGACTAGACAGCATAGCTCCAAAGACCTTGTTCTTTACCACTTCTTATTGCACAAGGTCATCAGCACATTTTTCAAAGGAAACTGGGACCCAGCAAGAGCAGAAGGGAGATGGGGCCTGGATGGTGAGAAGGGGATGGAATAGGGACAACCTCACAAATGATATTAGCTGTTGGATGACAATGCTGGAATTATATGGCTAGTGTTTGGTTATAAAAAGATTCCAATGGAAGTTATGAAAGTGGGTTTAGGCATATGTGCTCATCCAGGTAGACTATAGCAACAAATGCAGTGACACTCATATGTGTATAAGAAAGAACTTTATATATACAAGAGCAATTGTGTATTGAGAAAAATAATCTCACCCCTGTCCAGATCAAGTCCATAAGTCTGATATTAGCCCATATGACTGATACCAGTCTATCAATTACTCTTCAGATTCATGCAACACATATAATGATGCCAAGTGCAGAAAGATCACAAGCAAGTGAGTGGAACATCTTGTGGATCCAGTGGTGTGGTGGTGGAAGTATCTCAGCACTGCCATGGGTCTCCATGTGACTTCTCTAGCTCCAAGGCTCTGGCTGCCATCATCACAGACCCATGTGGCTCGTCAGCAGGAAAACAAAGCAGAGTGAGTATCCCACATCCAGTGAGGTATTTTCCTCCTTCCCACCTCTAAACGAGGTCATCAATCTGTGACCTGCTTGACAGGCTAGACTCCACCCCTCCACAAGTTGACAGATTATGTAACGGCCACAACATATAAAAAATATAAAAAATGGAGAGAAGATTGAGATGATGCTCATGCAGAGTTGACACAAAAAATAGAAATGTGGGTTTGTTTGTTTGTTTTTTTTTTTGGCATCACTGCTCTCCGGTGGTGGGAGGAGGAGGCCCAGCCCCACTGCTGGAATTGAACCTCTGTCCCAGTGGGCCGCAATCCCACGCACAACCACTACGCCACCGGGGCTCAGCCCAGAAATGTGGTTTTGAATATGTTTTCTTCGTGCTGCTTCTAACTAATGTTCCATTAAATAGCTCTGCCATTGGTGGCACCGTGCATTGGTTTATGGTTCAAAAGATATGATCATTTCTGTTTTTAAAAGCCTCTCTTTTAAAGTTACCGGCACATGCTATTTTCCAACTCTAAATTATAAAGGTTATAGGCTGTTGTTTTTTGAAAACCAAAAAGACCTTCTTTGGAGATTAGGAGTTCAGAAATAATAACACATTTAAGACTGGAGATCCATTCACCCATTCACCATTTATTAAACTAACACTCCATATATCTATAATTCTCTCTCTGTCAGTTATGCATATTTCTATTGGTGTTACTATACATTTTTTAAAAAAAATCTATCCTCTTTTCCATCCATAGCTTCTTCTACCAACCTATCTTTTGGGCCATCCATCCATCCATATGTTACACTCCATCATTTCATCCATTTATCTACTCAGCCACTCGTTTCACTCAATTTACTCAGTATTGACAGAATTGCCAATTAGGTAAAAATACAGTATTATTTCTTCTAAGTCCATAAGTCACTAAGGGGACCAAGCAAGGGCCAAATCTTGAGAGAAGTTCTGTAAAAAGATATTTTCAAAACCCGGTGTCCGAATAAGGGAAGGAGCAATCAACTGTTGCTGGAAGAAATGCAGTCTTCTTTAGGACTTGGCTTTGTAGCCCTGTGCCCTTGAGAACCGAGTCAGCAAGTAAGCATGACCGAAAGTGCAGCTGTTCTTTGGAACCTCCTTGCCTGCTTCTCAAGCTTTAGCTCTTCCAATAGGGCAGACGCCTTCGTTACATAAAAGCCACCCCCAAGAGTGATCGACAGAGCAAGTGGGGATGGAAAAGGGTTGTTTCCCTCCTTCCCTCTGACTCTACTATTTTGGAGAATATAGCTTATTTCCTTCAGATTCTACTTGTCCCAAATCTGCCTGATCAACGGACGAGAAGATGACATAATGGAAAGAGGAAATTGTGAATGAGTGGATGGATGGACAGGTAGATAAATGAATGGATACGCAGATGGATGAGTTGTTATTATTAGCTGCTGCTGTGCCAGGTCTGAACCATTATGACCTAACGCACAGCAGAACAAAACATTGTCAGGTCCTGGCCATCTCCACAATTGTTCCTATGGCTGAGCCCATGGGTGCAGCCCTGGTTTCAGTCCATCTTGTCAAGGGCTTTTCCACCACCACTCGACTTTGGGGGCTGAAGGATGGATGAGTGGAGTGGCAGTGAAATAAAAGAAAGGGGATTTTATGGATGGCTGGATGGATAGATAGGTGATGGTGGATCCAGTAGTCAGATGTTTAAGGAGAAGTTTCCTGGGGTCTTTTCTTCTGAATTGGCGAGGAAGGAGATGGGGAAAGAAAACGGGGGTTCTGGGGACTCTCTAAGTGGTGCCTGGGCATGTGATTTATTGTCTGGGTCAGCATATTTTAGCTGGAAGTGAGGGGACCGTTTCACTGAGCTTGTTAGTTGAAAATGAAGCCAAGAGCTGAAGTTAAAATGCCTCTAAATTGAAGATAAGAATGAGAAATAACTATCAAGTGTCTAAATTTACTCCCTCCCCTTTTAAAAATTCAACTGCTTTTCTCTTGCCACGTGAGTGAATTGGCACTCCAAGGTAAATGGAAGAGCCCAAGGAAGATGGCTCTTGGAGGCAGCGGGTGCTCAGCTCGCCACATTCTTCAAGCAATTAGCAAAGGCGCTGGGTTCCTCCTCTGTACTTGCCATCTTGGGACTTTGGGAGTATTTCAGGCGTCCTAGAAGAGTGTGAATTTATGTGCCTTGGGGGCATGTCTAAACTGATATTTGGAGACTGGTGTTGAGAGAGCTAATTTTCTGAGTGGGAGGTATGCTTGCTGCGGAGTCTGGATGCATTCAACTTCATTGGGAGGGATGCCACATCGCATATGGGCCTTGGTGGTTCAGGGGTAGAATTCTTGCCTTCCATCTAAGAGAGCCAATCTTGATCCCCAGCCAGTGCCCCTCAAGGGTAACCACCACCCATCTGTCAGCCGAGGCTTGTGTGCTGGTGAGGTGGGGGCCAGGTTTCAGCCGCACTTTCAGAATAAAGCCAAACTAACATGAAAGTCCTGGCGCTCTATGGCCACAAAGCTGCCTATGCAAACGCAAAAGATGACAATGTCCATGGACTCCCCCTCATGATCAGCTCCCCCTCATGTCACATGACGTTTCATATGGTTCCATGTTCCCCTCACTCTGGCCTCTGTCTTCACAGGCCGAATGCTGCTGGCTGTTCTGGCTCCTGCTGCTCATGGAAGCAGCTCTGTCCATGGACAGGTCAAGGGAAGAGCCTCAGAGAGCACAAAAGCCTGAAGAGAGCCCATGGCCAGGCTGACAGAGAAGGACCCGAGACTCTGATGGTGTGCTTCTAAGGAAGGTCTTTTGCTGCTTGACCACAGTGGGACTGGTCTAAAAACACCTGCTTTATTGCTGTCATCCCCCCCCCTCCTGTTCCCCCCTTTCCAACACCTCAAGATTCTACTTACACATTCATGTGTCTCAGGGTCTTCTTCCAGGGAGATCAACACGATGAAATCACGTGACCACAAAGGAGGTTGGGAAAACAGAGGAGTTGATAGGAACCCTGGGTTTCACTGTTGGAGTCAACTTGCATGTCCTTGGGCTTGGTTTCCTTGGGTTCCCTCTGCACCTGCCCACCCAACACAATGCTCTTGGCCTAGGGCCCAGCACAGGGAGTGGCGTGGCCTGGTCGTCACGCTTGTCTGAGTCACAGAGTTGGGATGGAATCGAAGGACCTTTGGTTTCAGCAAATGGGTTCTTAGAGTTGTGCATCTGAACCCTTGTCACATGACTTTTGATATGGTTCCATGCCCCCATCTCTTTGGCCTTCGTGAGCCTTTGTGATCACACCCGTTCACTTGATGCTGAAGTGAAGCTTTGACTGAGGAAGTGATACCCCTTGTACAGAAAAGAAAAATGATTCAAGAAGATTCACATCCACCCCATGGAAATACTGGACACAATGTCTCTATTCAGAGGCATATCCAGAGTCCACTTCTCTTCCCTCTCTTTGTCCCAGTTTCTTGTTTCACGCCATCACGAGCAAATCCCTGATTATTCATCCTGCCCAAAGAACCTTAATTCTTGCCTGCACATAAAAAAAGAGCAGAACCAGGCACACTACTCAGGGGTTTAAGCTGTTACTTAACCTTGAATCATCTTGGCTATGATTTAATGTCTTCCAACCCCTTTTTAAGAGAGAAAGAGATTTCTTATTCTAAAATTAATATCCTCAGCCTGCATTTCCACATGAAGGGGGACTTCTCCAATGCCGAGAGCATGTGTGTGGCACAGAACCACCAAGACAGGAGTCTGCTTCACCCCCTCACCTCTTCACCCTTTCCTTAAGCATCAGAATGCACAGATCCCATGCTTCACAGTGAAGAAGGATGTGACGCCTACCCAGGGAAGCACACAGTCCTCTGAAGACTACATAGGGTATTTGTAGATAGCTAACAGGACATGAAGAAGGCCCCTTTACTGAAGAGGGTAGGATGACAAGGTTCAGAGGGGGTAATGCCCAGATACTTGGGTACATCTACAGAATTCAGCAGGTGCTTATAGAAGTAGCTATCCAATTCCTGGTCCAGGACAAAATGCCCATTTCATATGGAGAGCTGCTCATGGGTCAAAGCCAAGGTAGGGTAGCCCGATGGGCAACACAACCAAGTGCTGCCCCAGGTTCCCCCGGCACCTTCCAATCCAGCAGTGTGGTCTGTGTGCAATCCAACCACCTAGCATGTCCCTTCACCAAGCAGGATGTCTGCCTCCATCCATGTCCCAGGTAAGCAGATCAGACCATATTCTACTGGGATCCATGAGATTTTTTACTCGAGAACTAAAGTAGGTCACCAGGCCTTTCTTCCTAGCTGACCTTTCAGGAATTTGTTGGCCCTACTGGTAACTGAAATGCCAGTGGCATAGCTTTCCACAGTGCAGCACCTCTAGGCAGGTGGTGGCTGATCCGAGCATAAGAAACTTGACATTAAGTTGCATTTGAAAAACTTTGGAGCAGATTTTTTTTCTATCGCCATCCACACCAGCCTAATAAGAGAAAAGTGCCCTGTTTGCAGAGTGGTTTGCAGAGTGCCAGGTCTGCAGCTCTAAACCACCCGCTACATCCTGGGAGAAAGACTACACGTTCTAGGCCCGTAAGGAATGAGAGTCTCAGAAATGCACAGGGGCAGTTCTAGCTGGTCCCCTGGGGTCACCAGGAGTTGCTATCAACTAGACAACAGTGAGTTTGGTTGTGGATTTAGAACTCAAGAGCAGAGAAAAATGAGCATCCTCTCTTTCCCTGTTTCTCAATGCGCAATGCCATACATGCTGCGGATCCAGGTTTTTAATCATCCCTTCACAAGCAAGGGTGATTGAGAACTTGCAGTCAAAGACCCCCAAATGCCCAGACAATTCTGGGAAGCATATCGATTGATCCCACCAGGATTCAGGACTCCATCACTTAAAAGTGGAGCCCACTGACATGATATGAGAAGCGGGGTTCAGACACACGCCTCCACTGATGGGAAATTCCGGTCTGCTTGCCAGAACTGAAGAGACAGAGAGGAAAAGGGAAGCCTTGGACCCGTGCCAGGTGGAGGAGAGCTGACTCCTCATAGCCACCGATGAGTGCTGTGGGGGGGGAGGGATCCAGGACCCAGCTGTACCCTGGTGCACTTCCCCGTTCCGCCAAGGATGACGCCTGGTGTGTACGTGCACCTGTCTGTTCAGGGGCTGGGCACACATTCTGAGCTCTTAGAGAGACTGGGGCCATTTCTGGAAGTCTGGGTTTATTTACTTGAGGATGATTCGTGATCGCAAGCCCAAACCCAACCTAATGCACTGAGTCAGTTCCAGCTCCCAGTGAGCTCGTCCAACCACCCCATAGAGCAGCGGTATTCAACTTGCGGGTGGAGACCCTGTGGGGGTCAAATAACCCTTCCACAGAGTTCGCCAAGGCCATATTTTCAATGGTCTTAGGAACCTAGACACTGCTGCTCAACCCACCTGGAGGCGGGTCCACCCACATGCAGATATGCCCACATCTGGGGTCAACACAACCCGGGGAACTGTATTAAAGAGTATGAAAGCAAGGTTGAGGACCACTGCCACAGAGGGTTTTCAAGGCAGCCAATCTTCATAGAATCGGAAAGCCTCATCGTTCTCCCTCAGAGTCACTGCTGTTTGAAGGTCCCACTCTGGGGGAAGCAGGCTAATGCCTACCCGACAGCATTGCCAGGAGTCCCATTTGTGTGCCTGTTACCACTGTCAGGATCCTTGGTCTAGTTTTCAGAGGGTACCGGATGAGGAGCAAGTGAAGAGCTTGCCCTGAACCACAGGCTGTGATGCCTCTGCAGCCAGCTTGGGAAGGTCATTCTGACTTCTCCGGGTCTGAAAGATCAGAAGATGCAAGTCTCTTTCGTGCTGGTAGCCCCACTGCCTCCTCTCAGAGAGTTTCCAGACTCCCTGATGAGCGATGGTGAATAGTCCCGGACAAGGCCACCCAAAATAGCTGGAGCTTCTCAGGATCTGAGTCACTCGACCGTCTGTCGGGCATATCTTGGGTCATTTATACTGGGATCTGAAATAATTCAGAGTTGGTCTTGGAGCTCTGTGTGGGAGTGGTAATCACAGGGCTCATGCTCAAGCTGGAGAGGCTGCCATCCTGGGAAAAGCAACCAGTCAGGGCAAAGGGGGGACGCCCTCCACAGGATGGACTGGCCCAGTGGCTGCCACCACAGAGTTTAGCAAAGAGATGGGTTTGTGAGGATGGCAAAGGAGTATACCCTGTTCTGTTCTGCTGTGTGTAGGGTATTGGCAAATCCAGACAAATTCTAGGGCACACCATCGCCGCTGACGCCACCACTTCAGCTCTTCCGTTTCTTGGGCTCCAGTCCTGATCTGCCTCGAAATATAGTGGTGTCAGATCACAAATCACTTCTCTGGGCTTCCGTGTCCTGGGTCCATGCAGAGACAGAGAGTTGGGTCTGAACCTGGTTTTCCCTGAGCATATTCTATAGGATATGAATAGGAGGCTAGATGGAAAAGGGTTCCAGCCACTAATTCAATTAGGGATTGTGTTTTAGTCTGAGTAAAAAAAGATAGGAATGGTAGTAGTTTGATTAAAGTAAAACACTATTTT